>JAECMU010074265.1:0-12583 GCA_016106625.1 Dracogyra subfuscus
AAACAACAATGAATGATAAATGTTTATTGATACTCTAATACCAACAGTGTGAGTGCATTAAGCTTGAAGTTGTGTCTGGCATTAATAACATAAAAACATATTAAAGTTTGTTTTGTTTAATGACACTGCTAGAGCACATTGATTTATTAATCATTGGCTAAGTTATCTTTTATATGCAACATCCCACAGACAGGATAGCACATACCACAACCTTTGATATACCAGTTGTGGTACACTGACTGGAACAAGAAATGGCCCAATGGGCCTACTGATGATCCCAGACCAACCATGTATCAACCGAGCACTTTACCACTGGAAGACATTGCACCTTCATAACAAAATGTCAAAAAATTAAACAACAGAGTTAACTACTAAGCAACTTGTCAACTAGCCTATCACTATAGTGACTGTGAATAAATGAAATCTACATATTTTAAAATGGAACAAGACTCTATGCTATAGAAAACAAACAAGATACAACAAAGATATGGTACCTCACATCGATTTTCCCCAGAAACTGGTTCATGCACATACAGTGCATCGATAAAGAAATATGGAGAAGACTCTAGCAGTTTTTCACTCTGAAATAAACAAGGAGTAACTCAACAACACAATATTTGTTATTACAGGTCCTAGGATTTCATGGAAACTACTTTTTCCCCCGTACCGTGTCGGTAGTTTGTCGGGTCGAATCACGAAACAATATTTTGTTTCCCATGATTATCATATCAAGTATGACCAGTCAACAAAAATACTATATATATAATTATGTTTCATAAACACTTTCTGATGGGAATTGAAAAAGTGTTTCCCATGAAATTTAGAATCCTATGGCCTGTAATACAATACATGTATTCATGTTAATGGAAAAGGAAGAATTACATCTATCTATGAATACAAACACTATCAAGAGCAATTGATAAACAAATTAATAATTCCAGTTTAAGAGATGTAGTTTCAAATGAACATAGTGATCCAAAGTTTCAAGAAAACATTTGAAAGTTCATGAGCTGATAACACATGTATATCTCATGATTTCAACCTTCAAAAAGATACAAAGGGTCAAATGTTTTTAAACATATTTTTCTTAAATGCAGGTATTTAAGCGTTGTAAATGTATTTAGTTACACGTGTGCAAGACATAAACAGGTTTTGTAAATTCTGCCCACAATGTTTTAGTTAACAACTGTATAAAAACAAGCATTGTGAGAGTACTGCTAAAGCAATACATGGCCCTTACCAGACCCAAACTATTTTTGTATCTCCAAGGTTTAAGGGCCATAACTCTATCAAAAATTTATAAAATTCCAGCTTATTATCTCAAAACATTGTGGAAAAACATAACACATTTTCATATCCTAAGCTCAAACACCAAAACTGTCAGAAATAGGTAAATCGCGACAAAAGTCAAACCTGAGCTGAAACAGTAAATGATTAAAGCTATACACAAAATCAGTTCAATGCATTGTGAAAAAAAGATCTGGAAAATTATATGTGGGACAGAGTGACAAGCAGACAGACAGACATGAAACCTATAGTCCTCCATTTGGCAACATTTTAACATGATTTTTTTCTTAGCATGTCATTTGTTATTAAAGGGACTACTATAAAATTTCCAATGCTAATTCTGCTATAGAGAGAATAACTGAAATAAATAAATGCACTGCACAGAACGGATAAAAAAAAATAATAACAAAACATATGATCACTCCAACTGTAAGAAATGACTGCAAACCAACTGTAAGAGTTGATTACACAAAGTGTAAAAGTTTATTGCACAAACAGCAATAGTCAATTACACAAACATAAACCTAACCTCCTACCTCTCTCTCCGTAAAGTAAGGACAGCAAAATGACCGTCCATATATGAGAATGACACGAACAATGTATGGCGGGGGCAAAACGCTCTGGTCTCCAGTCACAACTGGAAGGACAACGTGGTCTTTTCTGTAAAGAAAAACAGATGGCAGTATTTTAATACTATGTGTTTTCTTAGTACATGTATGGTCATTTGTTCTTAAAAGGACAATTTCATGAAATATGACCCTTATGTGTTGGGAAGATATACTGTGGATCCTGAAATTAATGCGAGTGACAATAGGCAAACTAAAATGCGGCATGAAATTAATGCGAGTGGCCTTACTTTGAAATATTAATTTTAACACCACACGTCTGTGTACTTTTTAGTTAACTCCGAGTTACAGGCATCTTCAATGAGATCAACTCACTAACCTGCCTGTTTACATATCATTTAACCTGTTTAGTCCAGAGTGTTTTTGGTGAGATCAATTCACAGCATATTTTTGCCATAATTTACAAAACATGTATAGTTACCTAAATCTGGCTAAACATTAACATACATGTAGGCCTACCATTACAACTCTTTATTTGTGAACGGCGATTTCACAGTCATAATGAAAGAACAATTCACAAAGTAGTCTGCTGACAAAAGTTACAGCAAACTTGAACAGTGAAAACCCAAAAACGGTCGACCTAAGGATTAGCATTTCAAAACCCATTCACGCACGATGAATTGTGTCGGCTTTTGACAGGGTGGCCAAAGACCCAGCAATCATCACACGTGGCTGGCATCTTGCTGAACTATTGAACAATTAGTCTGTTTCACCTCCGATGAACTGTTTTCCACTTGTGCTGTATAAATATATTAGAATTTTAATCTTTTTTTTTTTTTTTTTTTTTTTTTAATAACATAGGACACACAGACAAAACATAAAATTAAATGCATCATACTATTAATGTGAAGAACACAAACTCACATTTTTTGCATTAATATTATAATCACATTAATTTCAGGATATAGAGTATATACTTGGTGCACCAATACATGCTATACTGTTTAAGTTGAAAGCAGACTTGAAATGTTTAATGATGATTATCAATATGCTAAGCCATAAAAACACTGAAAATTTTGTTTTGGCAAACTTTGAAAGTAAGAACATTTTCAGTTATACATTATACCGGTATTTGGTTAAATAATTGATTAAATTAACTAGGAATTATTGCTGTTTTATAAGAGGATGCCAATTTTACCATAGAGTCAATGACACAGTGAAGACATGCTGAGCAAGCGAAACAGCTTGCCTTAAATTATATTGTTTGTTTACTTTTTGGTTAATGCAATACAGGAGGTGATGTTACTTCTTGTGATCAGTCGGAAAAACACAACATGTCTGCTCCCAGGTAGCAGTAATATTTGTGTAGACATTTAGTCACAAGACCTGTGATTTTTCATCAAACAATATGATTATGACAAAAGTGAAAATGTACAACAAACTTCATACATTGTACAATAAAGCAATTATACATACACAGTTTGAAATATGGCCGATAAATCAAATGCTTCCGATTCTGTGCACCCATTCTGGTCATCCATTGAGTTAATAATCTCCTTTGGATGTCTGGTGAAGTCATGTGTCTGCAGAATAAAACAACAACAAACATATTTCAAAACAAGATAGTCTTTCTTATGACTTTATATTTATGGATATCAGGGCTGTAACTAGTGAGGGGTGCAAGCAAAAGAAATCCGGAAAACATTACAGAAACTTAAAACAAATTATCTTCTTAACCATTTAAGGAGTTTTTGACTCAGTTGTCTCCCCATACAAAAAATCATAGCTACGGCTCTGGATATATGACTATTTTGACTGTCAATATATTTGAATATTTGTTTAATATTTTAAACTATAGCTGTTTGTGTGTAACATACTTTGATTAGTAGTTTGTCATTCGCAGACCAGGCAAGCATTCATCCACTGAGCTACATCTCACCCATATAAAAAGGGATGGACAGTTTATGGGATTACAGTAGCCACACTGTGGCTATATATTTAGTAAGTTTAGCCACATTGTGGCTATCTCAAATAAGACTGTAGCAACTAAACTAGAAACTGTCCAAAAAGAGATAAGAATGTTTAATTAAATACACACTCATAATATTTCTATTTACAGTTATATACTGCATGGAATAAATTGTTATGGACCACATATATATATATATATATATATAATGAGAGAGAAAACAAAGCACTTGTTGCAACATGGCAACCATTTGTTAATCACTGATTAAACATACCAGTTGGTATTCACATCAAGCATGTAGCCTTACCCAGATAGCACCATCCTGCAGAATGACCAGTGCAAACTCGTGGTTGTGATCCAGTCTCAGTTTACTCTGCATAAACATGGTCATTGCTCTTTTCACCAAGTTCAGTGCACAGCACTTGTCTCTGAAACAATAAACCCAAGACCTGAATAATGCATTCAGAACAGCAAACTATTATGTTAAAAAGCATGTTTAAAAATACCCCAGCACTGTTTAACTGGTGGCTATTAAATGTCAGATACTTACACACACATATGAAAGTGAGTTACGATAAAAAATTCTGAAATTTTAATACTGGTGTTCAGGTACTGAGATTGGCTCTATATACTTAGGGTTGTACAATGGTCTAAAATAGGGGCCCCAATTCACAGCATCAGTTGAAACCATATTGTATGTTTTGGACAGAGAATATGAAAAATATTTGTCAAACAGTGATAATAACCAGAAACACAATACAGACGATTAAAAATCTTTAAAATTTTCATATCTGTATTTAGCATGTGGTTTAGAGTAAGAGAGGACACCAATCTACATGTACTAACACTACAGATCTACACCTGGTATGATTCCTTTTAATCAGAAGAAATGTCACTTTTATACATTAAGTAACCACTAGAGCACATTAATTAAATTAATTACAACTTAATGGATGTGAAACATTTGGTAATTTTGTCACGTAGTCTAGCATTTTAACTGATATATCAAAGGCCATCAGGGCTTTAGATTGCATTAAAGTAGAGGCGATAAATGTTGTGCCCAAAATACAGATGCCCAAAATAATCATGCCCAAATTAAGTATAAACATACTGACCTCAAAATATCTCACCTCAAAACCACTGAAATATTAAGTTTATTTTCATTAAAACAACTAGAAATGCATTTCTGAATATTGACAACTCTCCAGTAGCTGTTATAATGATAGTATTGACTTAAAATGACCTTCCTCTACTTAGAAAACAAAAGTCCCCGTTGTGCCCAAATTAGTGAGATCTAAAGCCCTGGGCCATGGTATGTGCTATCCCGTCTGTGGTATGGTGCATATAAAAGATGTCTTGCTACTAATGGAAAAATGTAGCGGATTTATTATATGTTTGACATCCAATAGCTGATAATTAATAAATCAATGTGCTCTAGGGGTGTCGTTAAACAAACCAAACGTTATAAACAATAGACCAGTAACATACCCTGCTCTGGATCTGAAGGTCATGTTATTCATTTCTGCGCTAAGGTCCATACAAAAAATCTGAAAATACAACACAAATATTAAGCATATAATAAGAATTAAACTAACTATATTTATTATGAAATACATTTGAAAAATTCATCTCCCACAACAGCTTGTAATTTAATATACACTCAAAAGATACAATTTTAAACTATACTTTTAAAGATAAAATTGTTTATCATTCATGATTAACTTTTCAAGTCTTTTGTTTCAAATTGATAACATGACATACCGGTACATGATCTCAAATCATAAATGACTAAATTTTACAGGGAACTGGGTCTTTTATGCAAAATTGTGAAAGCAGAAACTTTAATTATCTTTACTTTTTGACAACAAAAAAGCAACCCCACAACATATCATCTAATAAAAGTGTATTTAAAAAGTACATGTAGATGTTATGTTTCATTTCACGTAAATTTATTCTGTGTTATATTGCAATTTATTAAAAATAAACAAATCAAGGCTTTCTCAAATAAACGGCTGCAATGACAATGTTTTATCTAACGATGCTAGATGATTACAAAACTTGAGCAATCACTGTGTGTATTCCACTATAAATCCATGTTCATGGTTGTCAACATTTTCATAAGCATGCAAGTAGTGAATTTAGTGAGAGTGGGTTAATGCCATCATACACTTTTTATTAAAGCTGCTATGTCTGGATTCAATCGTATACAATCAAGTTCTAAGTTCAAATACAAACATAACTGCACTTTTAATTCACTCGCGAGTTGTCGTCATTAACGCATGTCGTCAAATGCTTACTAGCCAGTTCGAACAATGCTCGCTATTTTGTAATACCGAACGCATGTTATCTGTAAATTTCAGCAGACACGCATGGCGACGTTCTAAACACCGGACTCATACGCCTTTTTATAATGTGTGTTGTGGTGTGGTCCGATGTTTAGAACGTCGACATGAGTGTCTGCTATAATTGACTGCTCGGTATTTGTAATGCAGCACTAGCCGATCCGTGCTATTTTTAGCCCATTGTCGGCCCTACAAAAGTGTCCCACTTTCAAAATACCGGGTTTATTTTTAACTTGGAAACGCCAGCATAGCGAATCCAAAGCTGAGTGTGGCGTGTTATATGCACCAAATGTGACTGGATTAACTGTAAAAAAGATTAAAATGTAAATGATAAAGGGGTAACAGTAACATTTCACATACTGGAAAATAAGAAAGAAATATGATGAATTTAATTTTTTTTTTAAACAAATCCCCCAAAACTATGAACTCATGGGTCATGGTAACTGGGGGAGGGGGGATTTGGCTAGATCCCTGTATAATGTGTATTTCAGGTCCAAGATGCTCATATTTTTCAAAGTCTCTTTAAATGTTAAAAATGTACAATTTTTCTGGACAACTTTTTATTTTCTGCCAATAACTTGAATAAGTCTAAATAAAAATAATTTAAAATGACAAAGTGAAGATATACACAACATCAGTAGTTTTTGGTCTTCATAAGCTCAAAATGGATTGTTGTACACAATTATTTTGACCACAATTTAAATCTAAGAAATTTTGATTGGATACGCGGTAAGTTAGCTACATGATTATAGCCTTTACAAAATACATCTCGTGCGTATGTCTGAGGTTTATTTTAAGAAACTAGTTTTAACTTTTACAGTTAACAACACTTTGTGTGTCAATGTGGTGAAACTATGCCTGCATCCTGTAGTGATCTGTGACAAGAAGTTATAATTGAAACATTTAGGTGAAGACGTTTTGATCAGGAGTGAAGGAATTTGATTTTAATCTAAGAAAGTTATAACTTGGTGACTTTTTTTACTGGATACCATATAAGAGACCATCCATAAGGTACACACAAACACAATCTGGATTTTTCTACAGCCCACCCTCTACCCATGTACAGCTTTTGTTCCATTATCCTTCGTTACTTTGGTATGTAATACCACAGCCCGAGTACTCTGACTGTAAGAGAACTAGACGGACATTTGGACATATATACGCTCTCATTATGTACAGTCAGAGACCAAGCTATGTAAATTTTTGGCAATTACCAACCACCATTGACCATTTCAGAGTTCCTTGATTAAAAATATTCAGAATCTATATTCACTAATACACATAGGCCTACAGAAACCTGACAGCACCCACATTCAGCTAAGTTTCAGCAAACTCCAGACAGCAGAATTCTAAGTTCGCCAACCTATAATTGTGACGTTGCATCAGATGTTTGCTAACTCAGCCATTCTGTCTTCCAGAATGTATTTGACACCAAACATAGGATTGTCGTCAACGTGATATTATAGCAGTAATCTTTGTTTACTTTTTGGTGGTCGGTGATTGCCAACAAATTGCATAGCTTGGTCTCTTACTGTAATGAGAGCATATTTAGTCCAAATGTCCGTCTTGCTCTCTTACACGTTACAGTACTTGGACTAGTAATACTAGAACCCCTCACCATGGGTGTACATACTTTACTTTACGTATGACCCCTTGCAATAAAAGACAAGGTTAAATTTACTATTTTTTCTGGGCAGTTAACTCTTGGGCATGGCAGTTCGTAAATATCTTGTTCATCTGTCATTGGTTCATCCTCATCATCCGCCCCGCGGATGACAGTTCTTTCCTGGTTTGACAGGATGCCTGTATCCTGTTCATTTGATGCTACTGTGTTTTGCTTGTAGCGCACGGCATTTGCACTTGGGGAAATGCTTCTCGGCATACCATCCATGTTTAAAATAAAGATAAATATTATCTTTAACTAATATTAAATGTGGAAAATATATTTTAAAATATAAACATTACTCAACAAATGCAATTTCCGGAAATTATTACTGGATTATTGCCCTTGGATATTTAATCTCGAAACAAAATTGTAATAATTTGTTTTAAATTATTACATTAAGTATAAAGAAAACAAAACAATTTTCACATTATATTATTCATATAATAATATTAGGTTTCAAATTATATTGCATTTGAAATGCATTCGACATTTAATAATAGTTCGGCATTATAATGTTCCTTTTTAAGATTATTGTCTCAAAATGGCCTCATGAGTTTGGCAAAACAGATGTTAAATAGTATTTGTTATCAGAGCACATAAAGTGTGGTTCTCTGTAAGTCAATACTGTGTCCTTTGCTTTGTTAAAGTCTTCCATTGTGGGTTGGGTAAACAGAGATGAACTGTACTGATTTATTACGAGTCGTGTTAAACACCAAAAGATTTGGCAAATCCACCCAAATCATGAATAATATTGGGAATTTCAGTCTGTATTGTGTACATAAATTAACGTAAATATCTTTCTGAATTAATATGTGTAGTGAAAATTACTATATTTATTATTATCACAAGTAATAATTTGAAGCCAGATCTTGCAGATATATTCACTAGAAGTGGAACTACCTGTTTACTGGTCCATTAACTTGAGTATCCCCAAATTATGCAAATAATATCCATTTTATTTATGGGGATTCTTATCATTCTATCCGGAATATGGCGGATAGTGTCATTATGAAATGTTGGTCAACTCGCCCCAAACCCAGCTCATCCCCTCTCAACTCCCCTTCCCAAAACTGTTAAGTCAACTTGCCCCAAAAGGTTTAATCAACTCTTCCCAAATGGTTTCATTAACTCGCCCCCAAAAAGTTACCAACTTGCCCCCAATTTCAACTTTACTGTCTGTAAATAATTTTAACGATATTAAAAATTTACGTCTAAATCTTTGGTCTAATAATATTACAGTGAAACTTCGCTATTAGGACCACTTGTGTGTCTTTATTAAAAATGTCTTATATTGTCGAAGTCCTAATATTGGATTTATAAACAATAATTTATTAATAATAATGACGATGGACATTTTGATAGTGTACTTACTGACGTAATCATTTTCGTGTGCGGTCACACCTAAGGCCGACACCAAAGAATGCCAATGTTGTCTGGCCATTGCAAGCTTCATCACCTGGTCCCAACTCCACCCAAGAGCCTTCAACTGCCGCTCCACCAATCTTCTCCAGGTCTCCTTGGGTCACCCCCGCTTCTCTTGCCACCAGGGGTCCAGTGCATGGATGGATATTTTGATAGTGTTTCTTATAATTATTTGCCAAGTTTGTCGTCACTATTGGCATTTACAAACTTAATATCCTTATTAATATTATACCATAGAGATCGAAAGCAGTCTCAACTGACGTCATTGTTTGTAGCATCTCGAGTGCTTGTTGTCTGAAAAATAGTAGGATGTGTGACTTCTTCATCACACGAATGACTGCACAAAGTAGGACAGTTGTGAATAAGTAGTGAATTAATTGGTGCTTATCTGAATACAGCAGACAGAAGCAGTTTAATATAACTGTCCATTGCACCTGTTAATTCTGTGACATACATTTTTTTAATTTGAACTCCAAGTGAATGTTCTGGCATGAAATATGTCAAATACGTCAAATGGGGCAAGTTGGTGGGGCAAATTGGTAACATTTTTGGGGCAAGTTGACTAAACTGTGGGGTGAGTTGACTAAACTGTGGAGCAAGTTGACTAAACTGTGGAGCAAGTTGACTAAATTGTGGGGTGAGTTGACCTGCTCCTCCATAGTGTACTTCATGTTTAAAATTACTGTCTAAAAAATAAATTTTCCTGAATGTTAACACCACAGACCTTTACCAGCATTTACACCATAAACAAAGACTTGACAACGATAATAACAACATAAAACAAAAAGTGTCTGTCAATTTTGGATAGGTTTGATGGTTTCTTCTTGTAACATTTGTAATACTAACATATAAGTTGAACATTATGGGGTGGAATGCTAAATTATCAATTCTAAAGGTTTGTGATATCAGATGTTAAGCAGTAGGCTATTTCAATCGGTACCTGGCAACAATTTGGTTGTCAAAGATGGAGTTTTTGTTGGGCTCCTTATCACAACATGCAGTGTATTATAAACACTTTCAGACAAAGATGACACTTTCGGATTAAGATGAAATATATTTGTTATTTGTACATATTTTCCACATAATTGTAATAATATACAGTTGACAACATTGTGCCTATATCATGGGAACCACATGAAATATTGAGTTCATCAAACATCGATTCAAACATTCAGTCACATAATTAATCATGTAAAAAAATAAAATAAAAAAATATTAGGTTTTAAAATGATATAAATTAGTTTTTATGGAATCGTAATTTAAAAAAATTAATTTAAATTGTTTTGCTATAAAAGTAAATCTAGAAATCTATCAACCAATCAGTCTTACTGCTGTGTACATAGACCCCACTGAGAAAAGTTAATTAAAAATTTGTTCTACAAATTGTGGAATTAAGATTACTATGAATGTTAGCACAATCGAAATTTTGTTTTTAACAAACATGAATTTATGGGAGAAGAAAAATATACACATGGGTATGATATCACAGCTACTGCATTGTAATAAATATATATCTACTGCTGTGTAATAAATATATATCTACTGCTGTATAACAGGCCATTGGATTTCATGGTAACTATCGTTATCGGTAGCTTGTGGGTAGCATGTCTGCAAAACCACGGAACTGAAATTTCATTTTCCATGATTATTATGTCAATTAAAAAATTATATATATATATATTATACAAATCCAGTGAAACTCCTCTATTAAGACCACCTGTGGAACTTATGAAAATTGGTCTTAATAGTGGGGTGGTCCTGTTACCAAATTACTAACATTTAGAATGTTTTTAAACTTTTAATTGTGTTGTGTATAAAGTGATAAAAAAAGGTACTACAAAAAAATATATGTCGTTGCCTGAATCTGTATAACCAGCCATTTGAAGCCTTAAACTCACGTTCTGCAATTCCAAGTTCAGTTGCATATTTCAAAGCTTTCATTTTTAACATAGGGCCTGAAATCGGTACATGTTGACCGCGCAAGCGTTGAAACCATTCCCACATTAATGTATTCAGCTGTTCTACGGGAGAACGCACACATAAACCTTTTCGATCAGTAGTATCGACAATCATTATCTTTATTTTTCTCGTAGCCATCCAAAATCTCTGCCCTTCTTTTCAATATTAACTGTACTTGCGTTTTTCCGATACCAAATTTCTCTGCAAGCGTGCATTGACTTTTTCCTGGACTTTCATTTATTAAAGTAACTTTTTGTTTCAAAGTCAATTTCAGCGTGATTTACCTTTTTGAGGGGTTCCCATTTCAAACGATGATATTACCTCTGCCGAAATAACGGAAGAAATACGGCATTCGTAGTGTTTACCGTTTACCTCACTTCGACAGGGTCATTACACATCTCAATAACGGATAACAACACTTCTTTTGTTTCCTAGTGAATTAGTCAGTACATTTATACTATTGTGACCTAATTATCATTAACACATTTTATTAGACTCGGTATATTTAGGCTGTATCTTCGAACAGGGACCTAAGCATTAAACACTTGTCATGCCGACTTCTGACCTGTATCGTTTCTTTCAACATCAAAGGTGAATTTAGCGATGTTCCGCTGGAATCGCTATTGCAATTTGTATAGACAGTTTATTGGTTACAATGCTATTTAATTGACACGTGGAACGCCTGTTCTCGTAATCCGAATGAGTGTCGGCTCTAGAGTCTGATGACTGGCTTGCAGCCAATCAGCGCGTTCAATCGCTTCATTAATATTAATTAGTTGACAATGTTTTCCGGAAACTGAAAGTTGGTTATGTGAACAGATTGCGATGGGCGGTTTTTCAACGACTTAAACATGTATCTCTCTTTAACAGTTTTAATTCATTTCAAAATACAGAACATTGGTGTTTACTTTATTTCCTGTTACCTGTTCCAAGGATTAACTTTAGATCAGTTATTGTTGAACAGCCTTGGGAATGAACAAACATGAGATATTGATATCGTAATTTGGTCGTACTGGCGAGGTTGAAATATATGCAAAACGACGATCGGGACCGACTTTACTGGTCATAATCCGCAATAGCAGGGTGGTCTGAATACCGGGTAATTTTTACTATTAAATATGAAGGAAATATTCCGGTCTTCTAAAAAGTGGTCTGTTTAGTGGGGTGGTCTTAGAAACGGGGTGGTCGTTAGGTGGGGTTCCACTGTAATAATGTTTCTCATATAAAACTACTGGAGATAGTTTTCAACACATTCACGACACCCGATTTGGATTTTAGTGTTCGCCATACTTCACAGTGTTCGAGTAAACCCGAATCGGAGTTTGACAACGCACTCAAACCAAACCTGACCAAAAATTAGTAACATTGAAAT
>JAECMU010074278.1:0-10911 GCA_016106625.1 Dracogyra subfuscus
TTCATGAACTGAAACTAGGGTATGTCCCTTTAATGTTCTACCTATTGAATCAATTCCCTCGTTCGTGTATAAAGATAACCTGTTCATAGTTAGGCGGCATCTTTCTTTTGTTTATTTGGTACATTACGCAATGTTGTAAGAATATATGTAAAATAATGTGCCTAATTTGTCGACGTGTTGATTCAGAATGGCATCTATGACAATCGAGATATGTTCTGTTGGTGAATCGCAGCAAGCAAAAATAAAGTATTTATATTTATTTATCATGCAAAATAAAATGACTAGATACATCTCTGTCATGAGTTGATCACACAGGCCCGAATGAGCTTCAGTTTGTATTCCGTATACGAAAGTGGTTTGATTTTTTTAAACTGGCCGAATGTCCTTCCGAATGTGTTTTCCCCAATGTATCACCGAATGTTTACCGTTTGTTTTCCGAATGTTTTTAGTATGGTTTCAGAATGCTTTCACAATAGACCGAATACGTATCGCATGTTGACTTAGAAAGGTTTCCTTTCCGAACGCTTTCCGTATGCTTTCCGAATGCTTTCAGAATACGGCAAATCGACCTAGAATGGACCGATCTCTTTCCACATGCTTTCCGCACGCTTTCGGAAAGCATTCGTCATGTTCTAGGTCCATTCGGGATGTTCGTAAAGCATCGTAACCCAGCACCTCCAAATTTTCATTCCAAATGCACCAAGAACTAGACACATGCTTCCCGAACGTTTTCCGTACATGCCGTATGCTCCTAAATTGCTTCCCATGTGTATTCGGGCAATAAATTTGTTGTGCATATTCAAAATAATTTTCATCGACCATCACGGAATGGCATTCGGGCCAGTGTGATCGACCCTTCACTGACCATAAATATAGGTGACGTGACATAAGTTCGACCCCACTCTATTAAAGGGACGTTCCTGAGTTTGCTGCAATTTTAAAGATGCTATCGACTAACATAATTGTTTTATCAATTGTATTTGCATATCAGATGTATTTTTCTGCATAATATATCAATGACTGTGCATATTAAATGTTTCTGATAGTTCCAATATTTGTAGTGGCTAAAATTTCATTTTATTTCCTAACATATATGTTTTCGCACATATGAAATTATTTGAAGACAAAATTCAGTTTGGGCTTCTTACAAATATTAAGACGGCCAGAAACACATTGAATATACTAACACTGATATTTTAAACAAGAATATGTATTTGATATGTAAGTTCAATCGTAGAAATACTTTATTTATCGGAAACATATTACAATACAGCAAATTCAGGAATATCCCTTTAAATCGTTGCTTTTAGTACAAAAATACAAATAAAATATTTATTTTATCTCTATAAAAGTTATATATTTGTTTATGAACTGAGAGTTTAGAAACGCTTTTTTAATGTGACAGAATGTAGCCAATATCTGTAGGATGGCAGGATAAATAAAATAACCGGTTACTGCCTTTAGATATTGGCTTTATCCTGCTTGGGTTTTGAGTAAAATTCAGTATCCATAAGATTCTTTGAAATTTGTGTATTTGTACAGTTCGTTACACTGCTTGTGTTTTAACCTTGAATTTTTATATTGATGTTAATCATCACTTTATTTAGTTGCATTGCCATAGTTTGACACCCAATAGCTGATGTATTTTTCGTGCTGAAGTGTCGTTTAACATTCATTCATTCATTCATTCATTATCCTGTTTCAGGCGCGGACCCAGACATTTTAGCAGGGGGAGGGGGTCCAGTCTTGAGCTTACCCTGCCAGTACATTGCCACGCCAGTCGCGCATCAAAACCTCATACTGGGGTGTTAAATACCAGAAAGTTGCACTTCTAAATTTACTTGTCCTGAGTAAAAATTACTTGTCCAGTGTTTAATATCCGAAAATGATTTGTGTTTTTTTTCCACAGTGATACAAATATACCTATGTACTACATGTTAAAATAGCAATACCGAAATGAAATACAGCTGTTGTGTTTTGATGTTTGTTGTTGTTGTGTTCACTACATGTTATAAATGTCTCTAGAATTTTGTGGAAACCAAAACAAAAAACAAAAACAAAAACAAAAAAAGAAGAAATAAACAAATTTACCTTTACATCCTTGATTTTGTATGAAGTCATGGCAAGTGTTATTTAACATAGTTTTCTAATTAGGACTAATTGTTTATTTAGCCACTGAATATTCGCAAATAGTTTAATATGTGTTAATATATGTGGGTGTTTTTTTTTGTCGCGGGATGGGGGAGGGGGATTGGCGCCCACTTTAACACTAAAGTTTACTATTAACCAGAGTTCTTATTTAAAGTATATGTTGAATTAAAATTAATGATTGAAATGTTTGGCAATGGATCATCATACCTAACAAGGAATGACCCAGCTTCATATTGTGCAAAGCTTGGATACACGAAAGTGAGTCGGTAAAATAATAAATTCGGATGCAACCGAATCCTTGATTTTTGTTAAGGCTTTAATAACTGCCCACACATCAGCACTAACGATCGATGCCGAGTCAAGCAGTCTCTTGTCAAGATGCCGAGTCAAGCAGTCTCTTGTATGGCGAGTCAAGCAGTCTCTTGTCAAGATGGCCTTGTGAGGTCTGGCGTTGTCATGCTGCAATATCAGGCATGGACCATGAGCTGCTATAAAGGACACAAGTTCTTGGACCAACACCTGGTCGAGGTATGGAGCAACGTTGAGGTTGCCATGTATGAGAAGAAGTCGATAATAGACGTTTTTAAAGAAAGCAGCCTAAACCATTAGACTTCAGCCATCGAATCTGTCACTTCACTGTCACAACACTGAGAATAACGTTCACCACGTCGTTTCCAAACCCTCTACCTGTCATCGGCAAATCGCAGTGTGAATCTTGATTCATCGCTAACCACGACTCTATTATATTCCAGGGCGGGACGTAGTTCAGTGGTACAGCGCTCGCTCGATGCGCGGTCGGTATGGGATCGATTCCCGTCGGCGAGCCCATTGAGCTATTTCTCGTCAGTATGTGCGATGGTGCATATAAAAGATCCCTTGCTGCTAATCGGAAAGAGTAGCCCATGAAGTGGCGACAGCGGGTTTCCTCTCTCAATATATATGTGGTCCTTAACCATATGTCTGACGCCATATATTCGTAAATAAAATGTGTTGAGTGCGTCGTTAAATAAAACATTAACAATAACAAGAGAACTGATTTTGCTATATGAAATTCCAGGGCGATAACTCTCGCGACCTTCATGACTATACATCACGCTATAAATGTGATCGCCGGCTTGAAGTCTGTTCGGCTCTCGGATCGTACCTCTTCGCCGGATACAAATCAGATAAGTCGTTACAGCTGTAATACTTATCTTATTGAAATTTATTTAATACACACGCACGCGCACACACATCACATACATACACACGAACATGCACATGTAAATGAGCAAGTTGAATTTCTGACTTTGTGATCTTTAACATGTTCGTGTTTCCGTGTTTTTTGGTTGTGTTCGTTGTTTTGTGTGTGTGTGTGTGTGTGTGTGTGTGTGTGTGTGTGTGTTGTTGTTGTTGTTTTTGTGTGGGTTTTTTTGACGCGATGGGGTGCTCGAAAAAGGGATGCATGTGTAAATATATTTTGTTTTGGTTATCAATAACAGTACATATGAACTCGTTTTGGGAGTCTGTTTTACACGTTCCGCGCCTACATCGCGCCTACATCGCGCCTACATCGCCTATTCATAATTATGTTCGTGTTTGTATAAAGTCCAATCATGTTGTCCTGGGTACACACCTCGGCTATGTGTAGTGTCTGTACAGCACAATGGGTTAATTCTTAAGTGATTGTAAACTTTATTTCAAATTTGAAATTTACTCACCTGTGATATATATATACATATATATATATATANNNCACACACACACACACACACACACACACACACACACACACACATGCATACATAGGAACACAGCTCTTTACGTAACCTGAACGAAATGCGCCATTTCTCGTTCAAGCCAGTCTGTGGGATGGTAAATATAAACACAAATCCCTTGCTGCTAATCGAAAAGAATAGCCCATCAAGTGGCGGCAGTGGGTTTCCTCTCTTAATATCTGTATGGTCCTTAACCATATATCTGACGCCAAATACTCCTAAATAAACATGCGTTGAGTGTGTCGTTAAATGAATCATTTCCCTCCTTCAATACTTTTGAACAGCGTACGGTACTGAAACCGAACCACGTCATGCACTAGTGTGGTTGTTAGGTAAGATTAGCCGATCTACTTGTCGTTCTGGTGTGTCGTTAAACAATCATTGATTAGTTCATCCCGAGTTTATAGTATCACTACCATAGTTGGACTCCCAATAGTTGGTAGCCCAGTGGTAAAACTCAATTGATGCGCCGTCGGTTTGGGATCGATCCCCGACAGTGGCCCCATTTTGCTACTTCTCCCTCCGGCCAGTGCATCGCAATGCGACTGTTACATCTAAGACCGTGGTATGTGCTGTCCTGTCAATGGGATGGTGCATATAAAATATCCATTGCTGCTAATCGAAAAGAGTAGCCCCTGAAGTAGTGGCAGCGGGTGTCCCCTTTTAATATATATATATATGATCCTTAACCATATGTCCGACGCCAAGATATCAATTCAAGACAAGTACCGTGATTTCATTCCTGTGTATACAGATGGATCACGGGATGGACTTCTGTGGCTTGTGCTACAGTTTTTTAGCATCGATCTTTAGTGCTGAAGTTTGGGCAGTTATTAAAGCCTTAGAGGAAATAAAGGATTCTAGTGCATCCACATTTATTGTGTTTACAGAGTCACTTTCCTGTCTTCAAGCTTAATGAAACATGAAGCTGGACCATCCCTTAATTGGAATGGTGATACGAAAGTGTGTCTTTTTATCTTTTTATCTATTGACAATAAATATGTTGTATTTTTGGGTGCCCAGCCATGTAGGCATCAGGGGTAATGAAAAGGCAGATTCTACTGCAAAGTCTGCTTTGGTTTTGTTCATCACTTTATTTTCCCATTACCATAGTTTGACATCCAATAGCTGATGTACGTCTTGCGCTGGGGTGTCGTTAAATATTCATTCATTCATTCGTTTGTTCGTTTGTTCGTTCGTTCATTCATTCATTCATTCATTCATTCATTTCTTGACTTAATTTGTGTCCTTGCTCTCAAACATCGTTTGATGCGCCGTCGGTTTGGGATCGATCCCCGACAGTGGCCCCATTGGGCTATTTCTCGCTCCGGCCAGTGCATCACGACTGTGACATCTAAGACCGTGGTATGTGCTATCCTGTCAATGGGATGGTGCATATAAAAGATCCCTTGCTGCTAATCGGAAAGAGTAGCCCATGAAGTGGCGACAGCGGGTTTTCTATATCAATATCTGTGTGGTCCTTAACCATATGTCCGACGCCATATAACCGTAAATAAAAATGTGTTGAGTGCGTCGTTAAATTAAATATTTCCTTCTCTCCTCCCGAATACCCGAGCTTATCTTATTCTCGTGCTTATATCCAATTAAGGTTCAATCGCGATGTCCTGGACGCATACCTGAGCTTTCTGGGCTATGTGTCCAGGAACGTGGGTTAGTTGTTAGTTGGCTAGTAAAATAGAAGAGGTGTAGTGGTCTCGCACATACCTACTGAGTCGTTCTGCTCGCTCTAGGTGGGAGTCAGTGCCGGGCTGCGAACCCTGTACCTACCAACCTTATGTCCGATGCCTTAATCACAACAATTCAATTCAATTCAACATATTTTCGTGCTTATATCCCACTAATGTTCACGCAAACTGTCCTGGGCACACACCTCAGCTATCTGGACTGTCCAGGACAGTGGGTTATTGGTTAGTGAGAGAGAAGAGGGTGTAGTGGCCTTACACCTACCCATTGAGCCCTTAAGAACTAGCTCTGGGTTGGAGCCGGTACCGGGCTGCGAACCATGTACCTACCAGCCTGTAGTCCGATAGCTTAGCTACTACGCCACCGAGGCCGGTTAACCACAACACCACCGATGCCGATATAGCCGATCTATATATTTGTCGTGCTGTGGTGTCGTTAAATATTAATTGATTCATTGATTCAATATTGTTATATGGTAATTTATACCCGTGGTAATAAGGAAAAGAGAAATAAAATGAAAGAAGGTAATCGTAACAAGAAAATGATATAAGAATGGATTAATCAACGAAACCGTGTTAGTTATTTTACTTCAAAGTGACGTGATATGCTCCATCACATGTATGTTACGAGCTCCATTGATTTCGGTTCTCAGCATCCCGCAGAGAACAAATCAGATATCAGATTGGCGCATTATTCCGTGTTACATTGATTCATTGACACGAACAGTCAATTACCAACAGCTACCAGAGATTGAATATATTCCAAAGCTACAGACGGTAAAGGACGTTTTCATTCAACGTATTCTTGTTGCGAAACACGACAAAATCAGCAAATACTATAGGAAATCAGCAAGTATTATAGGAAATCACCAAGTATTATAGGAAATCAGCAAGTACTACAGGAAATCGGCACGTACCATATTAAAACATGGAGAAAATACATCTTCGTTCCTGAAAACCACTCAGAAGTAAACAGTCGTTAATTGTCAAAACCTTCGAATCTGTAGACACTGATTTAGAAACAAAAACAGATGAAAACAAAACAACCAAATAAAACAAAATTAAATGACTAAAATAAATAAATACGTATTTGTTTTAATTAAAAGAAACACACAGACATTTAGCATAAATAAAATAGGAAAATAAATTTGCCGTTGATAAATTATTGATATGGTCAAAAAGAAAATGTTGTGTGTTGTATTCTGCATATTTATCACAATTAATGTAGTGTTCAATGATAACAAAATTACTCGTCTGTCACCACTTTATAACAACTTGAAGCCAAACGGAATTCCATCGACTGAAAGCAACGTCAACAACATACTGGATTGTGCTAGATTCTGCTACAGTGACGTGGCATGTAAAGGATACTTATACAACGACGGCAACAGCCTATGTTCTGTGTACAACGTCAGTTTTTATTCGTATTCATTTGTACAGCAAGTGGGGCTGTTGGCGTACGGTAAGTAAGCAGTCTAAATCACATAATGTATTTTAGTATCCATTAAAGGTTTTAGTGGGAAATATCGCTGGCATATTACTTGCGATATATCCTGCAATATTCTCTTAAGAGATATCGCTTTTTCGTTACGGCACTATGCATGTGTTAGAGCTACACCTATCATTAGTGATGCCATGCCATGCCACTGTCGTTCTCATAGTTGACAAGTCTATGTTTGAGGGGTGGCGGTGGGGGGTGGGGAGGTGGACGTCGGTGGCCTCATTTGGCTTTTTCTAGTTCCAGCCAGTACGACGCAAATGGTGTAACAAAGGCCTTATTTATTATTATTAAATTTTTTTAACGACGCACTCAACACATTAGAAATACGGTTATATCGGCGTCGGACATATGGTTATGTCGAGAAAAAAACCAGTGGTTAGCTGACGGGGATCGATTCTAGACCGACCGCGCATCAGGCGGGCACTGTACCACTGGGCTATGCTGCCCGCTAACAAACGCCTTAGTACATACTATCCTGTCTGTTGAATGGTGCATATAAAAGACCCCTTGCTGGTAATCAAAAATTGTAGCCCATGTAGAGGCGACATCGGGTTTTCTCTCTATATCTGTGTATTCCGCCATAAATAGAAATATGTTGAGTGCGTCGTTAAATGTAATGTCTGATATATAATTAAATATTTATTCATTCATTCATTAATACATATCAGCTTAAGCATCCTTGTAGCCACTCCAACAACTTTGGAAATGATACCACCCTGTCATGTCATGTCATATGGTTTAACGTGCACATTCAGAACAAGCTGTTGTAGAAAGTTGGGGGGGGGGGTGTAGGAGGGACCGTCTGCACTGGCAGATGCAAGGGAGCATCAGCAGTCCGATCAAGATCGGGGGGTGGTAGTGGTAGGGCTATGAAATTTTGAATGGAGCATTAATTATGCCAAAGAGAAATGGTACGCATTTCAGTATGAAGGAATTCTGGCGCAATTTTTGAATGGTCGGCCGAAAGAAGAAAGAAGAAAGGATACACAGCTAATATTGTTTTGGAATTTATTAGATCGAGAGTAGCAGGTTAAGTAATATACCATCCTCCACGTCAAATATATAAACTTATTATTATTATAAAAAAATTAGTAATTAATGAGTGTCCAAACCTATTGTAGTCAATCAAATATGTTAAATAGTTATATTGACTGATCAAATACATTTCAGAAGTCGCCCCTGGCGTCCAGTCAGACTGCTATGATGTCATGATGAACGGCGAGACCAGTGGCGTATATCAGATTGTCCCACGTGACAACGGCGCTCCAATCAACGTTTATTGTGAAATGACGTTAGACGACGGTGTTTGGTTGGTGAGTAATTAAGGATATTAAACAAGCTTGTATCATGTTTATGTCCCAAGTAAAATATGTTTTGACGGTCATTCAAGTACACTCACTGTTGCAACAGTAAACGTTTTGCGAAATAATTTATAACTGTCATTCAAGTATACTCACAGTTGCAGTAGCTACGGCTGTCTGTAGCAGCTATCATGATATATAGCCTATGTATGCATGTGTGTAACACATGTTTTACAGTGTCTGATATTGTAATCCATCTGAAGCCTTGCTGGTATGCATCTTATTTGTGGAGGGACATGCGGTGATCAGTCTTCTGATATATACATGGATGAGCAAATGATTTAATTGTCGGCTAACAGTGCCGTTATATAGTGTCATGATATGTTTGCCTCCTTATAGAGGGGCATCTAGCTGTGTCTTTGCAGTGAGTTTGAATAGTCCTCGTTTCTTTAAATCAAGTAATGTGTTGATGGAATGATTATTTTGCTTGTGACTCGAAGGAGCTAGCCACAATCATGGCACTGTCTAACATGACTTCAATCTGTCGTCGCATACAGTATCTACATTCCCTGTCAGTTTCACGCTGAAGGGGACACAAGCAAAGACGTAATTTGTTTAGCTGTTACAGCATTGATTACTTTTATGGATGTCAACTGCGGGTGGCCATGAATGAATGAATGAATGGATGTTTAACGACACCTTAGGACGAAACATACATCGGCTTTTGGGTGTCAGACTATGGTGAATAGACTAATGGGCATGTGGATGATGTTGCAATATCCGGGTGGGGTGTACCAAGCTAAATGTGGAACAGTTTCTACCTTCAATAAGATACGGAAAACGAGTATCTCGGATGTCTGGAAAGCCATACCACATCGTTAGATACTATTTAACCAACTGTCAAATGTGTCAAACATTTAACAAAAAAAGGACATGGACAAAATGGGACTTTTTTTTTGTCTGTATCACTTTACTACAATCAAAAGCAAATTAAACCAAGAAACATTTGTTTGGGACTCTCCAGATACAAAACACTCCACTAAATGAAGCTGTCTTACTGCTATACGTCAAACGGGTGACGTACCAGGCAGACCACATATAAGGAGAGGTTCTCTTTGCACGACCAAAGACTAGTGTTGAAAAAAGAAAAAAGAAAAATTATTTCCTACATGGCTGAAAGTTGAAAATTTTGAAAAACCTGAAAAAACATTCTGGGTGCTAGGGCTTCTTGTGGTTCCAGGGCAAAGCCATGACCAGGGGGCCAGACAAAAAACAAAATGCTTGGGGTTAGGGTTTTTAGTGGGTGGCCAGGGGCTCAGAAGCACTGGAAGCTCCTGCGATTTAAGGTATTCAAGAAACTAAAACCGGAAAATCCGGCATATGTAGAGGAATTCATCAAACTGGTTGAAAATTTTGCACTTTTAACAAAGATTTTTGGGCAATTTTGCATGTAGTTATGGTGTGGTCATAAGGGTATCAAAAATCACCGCATACAAGTTGGTATAGTCCTCTGGGGGACGAGATCCACAAATCCAATAAGACCCCCACTGCAAAATTATAAGTCATACCTCAGCTCCAGTTTGCTTTAGATCCTAATGTAGTACTACTTTGTATTTGTTTTTAGGTGTCAGGAGTCCTTTTCGGATATCATCTTTTTGTTTCCAAGTCATTTTCAAGGTCGTTTTAGCTATTAATTTTGTTTTTTAAAGATGATCCTTGTGTGTAGACCTATGTTTTCCACCTTAGGGAATGCATTTGTTAGTTTATTGTACAATGGGCTACAGTGGAGTCTGGCCAAATGACACTTACAGCTGCCCTTACAGGCAACCATATTGTCACAGTGGAGAAGCACTGAGAAAGTCTGGCTGACATCTGCCAGATCTGTCCAATATGGCACACATTTCTTGGTTCTGGCATTCCATTTCCAGCCCCATTTACTGGGGATCTCGTTGTTTCTTCAGAGAGAGAGAGAGAGAGAGAGAGAGAGAGAGAGAGAGAGAGAGAGAGAGAGAGAGAGAGAGAGACTGTTTCCAGACACAGGCTGCAGTTACCAGGGTTGGAGGGACTTGAGGCCATAGTAGTCGAGCGCTCGATATATCACATATGCTATGTCATGTGTGAGGCTGGTCGGGTCGTGTGTGAGAGCGATAAAGTTATAGTTTGATCTGAGGAAAGGCGGCCCACCCATTCCATGCAGAGTAGCTGCCAATTACAAATATCGATGTTACTATGCGTGGAAGACGGGTAGAACTTGTCAATGTAGAGATCATTTGCGAGATTTCGTGGTCTGTCTTTTATGTTTTTTTCTGATCAGTATCCAATCACAAGCTCTAAGAAACCTAGCACATGGAATATATTGAGCACTGTAGCAGTCCCCTTGAATTGATTAACAACTCCTTGACAAGACTGCATAACGTTTTGAGCTGATTAAGGACCTCAAACTCATCTATGGTCCTCAGCACTTCAGGTTTTGATAGTTCGATGACCTTCTTCTCTTC
>JAECMU010074294.1:0-11358 GCA_016106625.1 Dracogyra subfuscus
GAGGGTACATAATTTGGTGTCATGGATGAGGTTGCCGAGTCCCTGACATTAAATTATGTACCCGAGGGTGGAATAGCCCTGTCTCACATGGATACATAATGGAGGATTATTTTTCTCCCATCCAGTAGATGAAAAACAAGCATTTTGGGAAAACATGATCTTACAATAAAATAATCATAAGCATTGAAAAGATCGTACCCAAAAATGGTTTATACTGAAAGTATAAACCGAAAATGATAGTATAATTTCATTATGACAGCAGGTTTCCTTGTTTTTATGAAATATAAAAAGTATTTCTTGCGTTATTTTGCCATTTACGTGACGTCATCCGATGTTAATATCAGGGCAAACAACAAAGTCATGTGGTCATGCAAGACAGATTTATTCCGCATGGGCTGACGTCATGGAATACGCCTGTCTTGCATGGCTAGGGATGGGAGAAAAATGAGTAATAGAGATAGACACAGAAAACAACAAAACAGAAAGATCTGACATAAAAGAATTCAGTCTTTGCTCTGAAAAATGATCAGAGTGACATAGCCCCTATCCCATCTTCATCTCAAATATATATAGTATTACACAATATAAAGATCTATATCAACATCATTTGTAACATACAATTTAAATTAAACCTGACCACAGATTTAAAATTGAATTTACAATATTCACAACACATAATTTATATTAAAACTTGCTGTAGACTTAAAATGGAAATGACAAAACAGTATATATAAAGACATACTGCCGATTTGAAATGGAATTTATCTGAACTCAGGAGTTCTTTAAACTTTGCGGCAGCGTTCTCGCCAGTGAATCCTTCCTCCTCGGCTATCTTGAGCATCGACTCGTGAATGCGTTTCACTTCCTTCTGACCAAGTTCATGGATTTCAGCAGGCGTCATGTGGCACGACAGATGATAGTCCAGGCATTTTTGGTACAGCTGTGCACCATTCGGTAGTGATGAAACGCCTTCTGCTTGGCGAAGATTCTTCATGTATTGCTGAAAATTAAGCAGAAATACCCATAAATAGTTGCCAAAAAAAAAAGAAGAGGAAAGGAAAGTTTGTTTAAAAAAACACACAAAACAACCCAACAACAAAAAAACAACCCAACAATACCTTAAAATAAAACAAAGCTAAAATGTGTATGTTTACCACTAGAGCACATTATTAGCTAATTAATCATTGACTATTGTACGTCACGTGTTCAGAAGAAATCTACACATTTTCCCATTAGTAGCAAAGGATCTTTTGTATGAATTTTTCCTGACAGGAACTGTCCATCGGTGGCATCATGGTTAGGCCATCAGTCTACAGGCCGGTAGGTACTGGGTTCGGATCCCAGTCAAGATATGGGATTTTTAATCCAGATACAGACTCCAAACACTCAATGAGTGCTCCGCAAGGCTTAATGGGTTGGTGCAAACCACTTGCACCGCCCAGTGATCCATAACTGGTTCAACAAAGGCCATGGTTTGTGCTATCTTGCCTGTGGGAAACCCAAATAAAAGATCCCTTGCTGCTAATCGAAAAGAGTAGTCCATGAAGTGGCGACAATGGGTTTCCTCTCAAAATCTGTGTGGTCCTTAACCATATGTCTGATGCATATATAACTGTAAATACAATGTGTTGAGTGCGTCATTAAATAAAGCATTTCTTTCTTTCTTTCGTTTTTCCAGACAGGATAGCACATACCATGGCCTTTGAACCACCAGTCATGTGGATAAACTAATTTAAAAAATAGTTTCAAACTTCACTTTGGGCAAGTAAGTTTTATTAAAATCTTAACCTTGTTTTTCTTTTCTTTTTTTTCACAAACTGCACATAAAAATAGAACATTTTGATTTACTAAACAGTTTACTTATCTTTTTGGTGTTTTCTTTTATGGGATTAATAACCATAGAATTGTTTTTTACATAAAAGTTCAGCTGCAACAAGACAGAGATTTCCATAACATCTAATCCAATGTCCATGCAACATCTATTAGAAATTGTAATTTGAGTGCCCATATAATAATCATATAACTTATTGGCATCAAATATGAAATTACTTATGGTACCTAGCATGTTATAAAGTCTATTTCAAAATTTCATTTTTAGCAATTCTTGTGACATAAGGAAGGAAATGTTTTATTTAACAACACACTCAACACATTTTATTTACAGTTATATGGTACTGGACATATGGTTAAGGACCACACAGGTATTGAAAGAAGAAACCTGCTGTTGCCACTTCAAGGACTACTCTTTTCGATTAGTAGCAAGCGATCTTTTATATGCACCATCCCCAAAACAGGACAGTACATACCATTACACCAGCTGTGGAACACTGGCTTGTGACATAAAGTTCTGACAATCCAAATGAATTTGAAAAATTAATTACTGTATTACAGTTAATATCTCACATTTTCTATCATTTCTTTCAGTTTCCTGTAGGCGGGGTAAATCTGGGAATTCACCAAATTAATGGTCTCATCCTTCAATGAAGATCTGAAAAAACAAAAACAATTTAAATGTTTTTCAACTGTGCATCGTATTAAATTTCAAAGATTAAATTCAGCACAAGAATAAAGATTCTTATATAAAGCAATTACTCGAAGTCCCAATTAGATTATTTCCGAGAAGAAAAGAAACTGAATTCTTTGTTTAGCAGTTATTTTTAAATACAGTGAAACTCCTCTACACTGAACACCCTAGGGACTAAGTAAAACGTCCTATGTTTAGAGGTATCTGGTTTAAAGAGGTTCTCTTCTGTACAAATATTTAAAAAGGGACTGTGAAAACCATCTTGTTTTTAGGGAATTCCAGTTGACAGAGGGTCCCGTTTTTAGGGAATTTCAGTTTATAGAGGGTCTGGTTTTGAGAAGCTTCACTGTAGTTTATAGTTTAGTATGTACAGTATTTCATAGGTGTCAGAATTAGGGATGGGGTGGGGGGGACATTGCCTCTACTACTCTGAAACTGAGGGAGGGATAGCGTATGTGTTGTGACCTTTAATAACTCCCCACCCCTTCCACCCACACTTGCTAGAATCTTGAGATGCCCATGTATTTCACAACAAATTGGAAAATAATATGACTATTAAAATAAACTAACATGACTTTAGGATCAATGGTTGCAGCAGCCTCATGGAAAGGTTTCAGAAACAAGGAATCATCCGCTTTCGTGTCAAGAAGACTGGAAATTTGACCTGGCACTGCATTCTGAAATGCAGTTAAATATATGTGATCTGAAATGTAGTTAAATATATGTGATCATGTCTGCGAAAAGGGGTACAGATGAGAGAAAATGATGAAATGTTCCGTTTAGCATAATCTGATAGCAGCTAGTGGCGACATATTTCAACTCAGTTCAAAGATATTTCTGATGACTGGAATTCTGAACATGTAATAATGAGAGTTTTCACCATCTTTCAAAGTGTCAGTGTAAATACATTCAGGACAGTATTTCGGGCAATTAAAATATAATCTAACTATCATTAATTTTCATAATTAAAATAACATTGAAACAGACAACAAATAGCAGAAAGAGGCTTTGCTTTATGACATAATATACCTAATGCTAACATCATTTCAAATTAAGTTTTCTGTGCATATAGTTTTTTTTGCAAATGCAGTCACATATGGTAATCATACAAATATCTGTGGTACATTAATTTACAAATCAACTGGCATGTATGCATGATTTCTGCAATGTTTGATAACAAAAGGACCTTGAGTAATAAATATTAATTTTATTTTTTGAAAAGTTGGATTGTTCGAGTTTACAATTTCCCACAGAAAACCAATGTATGTAAGAGGAGACACTGGCATAACACTTAATTCCCACCATCTTTCATATCTACCTGTGATAGCTTAAAACAACTCATAGACAGTGAGGGTGCTCCCCCCACCCCCGCCCAATGTGAGTGTCTCCACCCAATATAAAATCCTGGCTATGTCAATAAGGGGAGATAACTACCATTGATCTTTGGTGATTGGTAAACTTCTCTTCAATAGACTGCCCCAGAACTGCTTCAACTTGAGCAATCTATACAAAACAAACAACAACATGAACATTTTTAAACAGTATACAGTCTGCATCAAGATGGAACAGATAAATTGTCATGTAACTCTATAACTAATAGTTTTTCTTTCTTTTTTTTCATTTTAACTTATATTTTCATGCTTATATCCAATTAAGGTTCAAGCACGCTGTCCTGGGAACACACCTCAGCTATGCTGGTTTTCTGTGCAGGACAATGAGTTAGTTGTGTTAGTGAGAGAGAAGAGGGTGTAGTGGTCTTACACCTACCCATTGATGAGCCATTAAGAACTCATTCTGGGTTGGAGTGGCTGTGAACCCTGTACCTACCAGCCTGTAGTAATAGCATTAAAATTCATGTCAAAACATTTTATTTAGTTGATAACTATGTTGTATTAACCATTTGTGGATGTTCATGCTAGATTTACAGTTTCAAATTGAGTTTTTCCAGTGACGTGGAACGTTATATGCAAAGTGAAATAGAATAAGTTTTAAACCCATACCAATTCACAATTTTTTATTTTTTTTAAACCTCAGTGTAAAATGCAAATAAATATGTTTCTTTACAAATTTGCAACATATTTTGATACAGGGTGAAACACCATGAAAGTGAAATAACCTCAGTTTTGCCTTTAGGTAGTACTAAACCAAATAACTTCTGGCTGGGTCAAATTTAGAGGTGCACCAAACTTTTGGTAGAGAAGTTAACACCACAAGTCATTAGTCATTAGTCACAAATGTGAGTGTGTTGGATGTAAAAACAATTACTAGTAGTTTCATCTGGGTAAAAAATGTCTGCAATTTTATTTCATCTACTACCACTGTGTCAAGTAGTCTTGTGCTTAAAACATGTATGGGTACCTGTAAAAAAAACCTACTCAAATTTTGTGTGGAACTAGAGTAGTCATAGATGCTACTTGTCATCTCTGAAATGAGCAACTTGACCCCTATTTTTTTCTGATTCACTTTAAGAGTGAGGGTTGGTAGTATTTATATCAGTGGTGTTTATTTCGATTGATATGCTGCAGGTAGGAGTTTTAGCCACATATGTTACTATTGTCGTCTATGGAATGTGATTTGGGGGTATACACCCTTTAGTCTTTGTGTGCAGCATTACTGATTACTTTGATACTGTATATCGAGGACGTTGTAGTATTTTGTCTACAGCCTTGAATAAAAAATGAGCTATAATGTATACAATTTGATAATAATTTGTAACAAAACTTGTTTATTTCCATTCCTTTTGCTTAAATATAGGTTATGAGAGTTGCTATGGGTTTAAAAGTTAATCCATTGTTTTCCTCGTGCAGTAAATGTTTATTTACCTTCTATTAACTATTCAGTTTTATTACAGTCTGTTACCATTGACAGGCTCGGAATTTGTTTGGTGGAGTTGCAAGACGTTTTGCTTCTAATTTTATGATTTCAAGATGGATGCAAATGCTAGAAATTGAGAAGCAGTTTGAGAAATTTGTCTCAAAATTGGACATCTGGTCTTGTTAATATCAATATGGAACACTTGAACTAAATGTGGATACAAATATATCATAAATAGGACTATATCTATAGTTACAGCCTTACCATTTCAAAATGAAATCTTATTCATACTGGTAATAGTAAAAGTAGACAGAAACCTCCTTTTGCCAAAAAGCATTTCTGTCCTTCAGACGACAGCAGAGAATACAATACATATAAAACATCTAAAGAATTAGTGCACCTTTTGAGGCAGAAGTCGTAATTTTGCCACATATTTCTGGAAATCTTCCTGCGAGTTGAAGATGAGGAAGGAGAAAGTGTCATTCAGATCATGGACACCTTCCAAAAAGCTGACTGGAAGCAAAAAGCTGCAAAACACCAAACAAAGTACAAAGTTTTATCTTGGTTCACTGAACAGCTGTAATAAAGAGCATATATGATACATGTATCTATTTATAAATACTGTGAAGAAAGTACCCGGAAAATAAAATATATGAAATAACAAAGAAAGTACCACTGTACCAAGGCTACTCCATTGGGATAATCAATAAAAAGGTCAGGTCAGGTCAGGTCAGGTCATAGGGTTTAACATGCACATTCAGAGCAAGCTGTTGGAGCACACACATGCCATGGATGCAGGTGTCGACTTATGCCGGCTCCTCAACCCAGGATGGGAAAAGGGTTTGGGGGTTGAGGTGTGCTCCGCCAACACTTGGCATGTGCAAGACAGAACAAGCAGCCCAACCTAAGCGGGGGTGTTTGTGGTGCTATTGAATTTTGCAAAGTGTCCTGTAGATAAAAATATTTTGCTATATTTCTTGAGGTAATTTGGTAGGCAATTTTAAATAGATCATAATTTATTTTTTTTGGAGCTATTTGAGGGGTTTTACTTAGTTGGACAATTATAGCTCTTTCTGGAATATCAATAAGCAAACAGGGTTGAAATTTTACGAAGGATCCAATGGCAAGTGTCACATTGTTGCACTCTGTCTGAAAAATCTTCATAAAAAGGTTATCTTCATTCCCCACTTTTGAAAGAAATGATTACCATAATTATTGTTATTAAATTGAAAGCAACACTTGTGCTTTATATAATAAAAAATATTGACCAATGCACAAATATGACTAAAATTCTGAAACATGGTCATCAGTAAAAGCTAGTTATCAGGCTAACTTATGACTAAAGACTCACCATCTGAATTCTGCCCCATCCAGGTAGACTTTCAACGTATCTTTCAGAAACAAAAGGTTCTGTTGTTCTTCTTTGCTGCATGAATCCGACTTTATATCATCCGCCTGAGACATAAACTTCTTCACAGCCACCTATTGAAAATACAAATTTGTAACATTGATTTATTAATCATCAGCTACTGGATATCAAACATTTGGTACTTTTGACATAGTCTTAGAAAGGTAATTGGCTACATTTTTCCATTACGAGCAAGGGATCTTTTATTTGCACCATCCCAGACAGGAAGCACATACCATGTCCTTTGATATACAATGGTGGTGCACTGGCTGGAATGAGAAATAGCTCAATGGAATCCTAGACCAACCATGCATCAAGTAGGCACTTTACCACTGGGCTATGTCCCACCCCTTTTTAATATTTAGAACATAATACTGGACCTTACCCAATAGAGTTGGACGGGAGGCACAACTTTGTACAGTAATAGTCCACCTGACACACTGCTGACATTGATGAGTTAAAAACATATGACCCAGTGACTAGTCGATAAGCAACCTTTTTGGAAAGACATGTATTGCCCTGAATTTTGTGTTGTTATTTGTCTATTAAGGAATGAATGAATTTGTATGTTAACATCAGTGGGAATATTGGACTACTTCTCATTCCAGCCAGTGCACCAAAACTGGTATATCAAAGGTCATGAAATGTGCTATCATCTCTAAGACTATATGTCAGAATTACCAAATGTTTGACATCCAATAGTGTGCTCTAGTGGTGTCGTTAAACAAAACAAACAAACTATGTCAACGAAAAATACCATATTTTTCACTTTCTTAAAACAGTATACCGTATGTTAAACAATTATTTTTTTTAAAGTTTGAGTTGAGAAGAAAAATATGGAATTTGCTAGATGATCATTTGTAAAGTTAAGGTTCTGTTATAGTGTGCTATAGGCTGATGGCCTAGTAGGGATTCTAATTTCTAGTGCACTAATAAATAGTGGTTTGTATCGATCCAGCAGATTACAATCTAGAAGTCACTCTTCGCAGCCTTGTTTTGGCTTCATACACAATAAGTATAGCATATCTCACCGTAATTTCACTTGAAATCCATATTTCGTAAATCGTGCAAGTTTTAATTACAAAATTTTCTTTAAACAAATTCAGGTTCATTAGTAATGTTCAAACAAAACATTTTCAATAACTATTTTGCATTGGAATTTTTACAGCGTTCTTAAAAAGGAAACATCATGTACCCAGTTTATAGTTTAGAAATACATGACCGCAGAAATAATATCGGGAGTGGGAGTGAGAAATGGGCACAATCTCTTATGGTGGTCACAGCATCTTGTGAATACAAGCCACATTTGTACATAAATAATTTGTAGTAAATACCACAGTATGAAAACGGCATTCACAGTGGAAATTTTGATAAACTGAAAAATAAACTTTAACTTTAAGTTAATTTGATTTAATTTGATGAGATGTAACCTTTCACTTACAATTGTTTGCTTGACGGCATTCTCTGAAGGGTCATCCCACAAGTCATCATAATCATGAACACCGCAGTAAGCGGAAAACTCGGGACTCTCCTTCAGACGCCATTCCCAGAATGCATCACAGAGAGCTGTCACAGAAGCATCTGCACTCATATTTTAACAAAACACCTAATAACCTGCAACAAAAGAAGAAATAAATGTTTAACGTTCGTAACACGTGAATGATATATGGTATAACAATAATAGCATGACATAAAGAATACCACATGAGTGGCCATTAGATATCATTTTAAAATGTATCTAATCATGAATTGGATGAGTGTTTTAAAATCAAACTGTATTATAAATAGCATCCAATGGACATACATATAAAATCAATTTCTTACATTTTCTAAAACAAAATACAGGTTTAAAATAAATTTAAATGTCTTTTTCAACTAAAACTTGTTTATGACCTATGCATTTGTAGTTAATGTATGCATTACAGAGTACTTAGATTCACTTATTTCTTACATGTATGGTTCATACAGGCTTATCCAGATTGTTTTCAAGCACTTTTCAAGCACTTTTGTGTTTGTTTTCAAGGACTATTTTTCAAGTACATCTCTACTTCTTTACGAAGCCCTGGATATTAAAGAGGCAGTCCTGAGTTTGTTGCCATTGCAACCTGTTTTAATTAAAAACTTACAATTTGCTTACATTTTCTTGTTCAAAATATGAACAGCTGTTTATCCAATACATTTCTTGTTAGAATATGTTGTAGGAGTTAAGTATTGATTTTTACCTAAAATAATTTTGTAGGCCTACGTATCAATTTATTTTTTCTTCTAACCGATACACAAAATTACTGGCTCTGTGGAACTTCCAAATATATCCACTGGTATTATCCTTTGCCAATGCTAATCACCCATTCGCGTAAATTATTGGGTATTCTTGGCATACTAAATGCTACAATGTAAAAAACGTTATTTGTTTTTAAAAAATTTAAGTGTTTTCGTTCACTTGACAACAATGTCAGTAAGAGAAGTAAAACAAATTGACCAAATACTACATGGGACATGTCAAAATATGCATGCATGTGCAAATTTAATTTCACGTTGTTGACGATTAACAGTGCAAAAATAATTGATAAAATTCATGAATCTTTATAATACAGCTCAAGGCTAATACTACCTATATAATTTCATTACACAATGAATTCTTTAACACAATAAATACTATATGTACAAATGGGAAGTTTCTTCTTTTGTTCAGTATATATATAAAATGCGGTAACTAGCAACTTATTTGTTTTCAGTTTGTTTAATGCTATTTCATTCTTGTCATGCCATATTATATCCCACAGAAATGAACTGTTGCCTTTTTGTTTTTAGCCCGGTACCATAAATAATGTTTAACAAACCAATCAAGAAATAAACTGGTCAGCAAATATCCCTTTAGCGCTGAAAGCGAAACCTACAACGGAAATAGAGAGATGGTTATACTGGACATAAAAAATTAATGTTCAGGTCAGGTCAGGTCATAGGTTTTAAAGAGATATACCCTAGTTTTTAAACACCAAGGCACCCGTAAAAATGGACACTAAGTTTGCTTAATTTGCAAATCTGTAACACATTTGGATACAACAGAGTGAAACAAGAGTCTGTGACGTTGAAATACCCTTAAAAGTAGACTAAATCGCGACTCCATAACCGTTACTTCTCAGATGCACGCGCGTTCTTAAAAATATAAAAAATGCATTTTGTGGTATTAGAAACATTTTTATTGTAAGGAAATGGATAATCTAAACAATAAAATATAAGTAATGTTTGATTATATATATAATTTCAGTTTGGTTTGACGTAATTAGAAAAGTGAAAGTGTTTTGGAAATAACACAAAATTACTGCTTCTGTGTGCAAGTTACAAAACAATCTGCTTAGAAATAAATAACTTGTAATAAATTTCATAGTATGAAAAGGCGTTCGCTGTGAGTCGGGACTATATAGTTGTTGTTCAGTAGCACTAATACAATTTACCTCTAGCCCTTCTCTTACTGATATGTTGTAGTGAAGGGCTAGAGAAAGAAAAAAAATGTTTTATTTAACAACGCACTCAACACATTTTAATTAGTTATATGGCGTCAGACATATGGTAAAGGACCACACAGATTTTGAGAGAAAACCCGCTGTCGCCACTTCATGGGCTACTCTTATATCGATTAACAGCAAGGGATCTTTTATTTGCGCTTCCCACAGGCAGGATAGCACAAACCATGGGATCCGAACCCAGTACCTACCAGCCTGTAGACCGATATGGCCTAACCACGACGCCACCGAGGCCGGTCTGAAGGGCTAGAGGAAACACTGTGTAATAGTCGGACAATCGTTGAGTGTGTCGTTAAAAAAAACATTGCTTTCTTTCTTTCTTTCTTTCTTTCTTTCTTTCTGACAATCGTCGACAACCATAATGTCGCCAGCAAAAATAGAATTTTGTTGCTGAATCTTATGCCACAGAGCTTTAGTTTTATTATTCCTGAGTCCAGTCATGACATTAACGCTAAACGAATGGATGAATGGATGAATGTTTAACGACAACCCAGCACCAAAAAATGCATGGGTAGCCAGAGTACTCTGTAAGAGAGCTAGACGGACATTACAGTACTCGGGCTACGGCTATAGGGTAGGATAAATCCAAAACTAAAATGATGAACCACATCAATTGATATAAAAAGTGTTAAGAACACGTAACCAATGGTACTGGTTAACAACATGTGAGTTTAATGTCTTGGCTAGAATCGGGTGTACATAGGCTACATCAAAGCCTGTGGTACACTATCCTGCCTACGGGTAAACCCCCCCCCCCACACACACACCCCCACCCCGACAAGAACCCTAGAGTTACTATGGTTGTATTATAATAATAACGAGTAACCACAGGAACCCCAGTTGTTGTTTGGTGGCAACCGTGATCCTGTCTAAAGGAACGTGCATATTACTGATCCCTAGCTATTTGGTCATAAGGAGTAGCAGTTTTACTGTTGAGTCAATAAAAAGGATCACGATTGGTACATCAAAGGTTGTATTAAGTATTGTCGTCCCTATTGAAACGACCGGCCGCGGTGGCGTCGTGGTTAGGCCATCGGTAGGTACTGGGTTCGGATCCCAGTCGAAGCATGTAATTTTTAATCCAGATA
>JAECMU010074326.1:3681-16420 GCA_016106625.1 Dracogyra subfuscus
TAAAAACAAACATTTTAACTCAACCAGTTACACATACTGAGTGTCCAACGAAAGAATGTTGACGCGCGCATAGAAATCTAAAAACAAACATTTTAACTCAACCAGTTACATATACTGAGTGTTCAACGAAAGAATGTTGACGCGCGCATAGAAGTCTAAAAACTAATATTTTCAAATATATTGATAAAAAATCAAGTATAAAAGCTTATTAAATTTATCATATATTGAGATATTTATTTCTAAAATACCTTCTTCGCACATGACATCTTTTCCTTCACCGGCCTCGGTGGCGTCGTGTTTAGGACATCGGTCTACAGGCTGGTAGGTACTGGGTTCGGATCCTAGTCGAGGCATGGCATTTTTAATCCAGATTACGACCCCAAACCCTGAGTAAGTGCTCCGCAAGGCTCAATGGGTAGGTGTAAACCAATTGGACTGACCAGTGATCCATAACTGGTACAACAAAGGCCATGGTTTGTGCTATCCTGCCTGCGACATAAGAGTAGCTCATGAAGTGGCGACAGCGGGCTTCCTCTCAAAATCAGTGTGGTCCTTAACCATATATCTGACACCATATAACCGTAAATAAAAGGTGTTGAGTGCGTCGTTAAATAAAACATTTCTTTCTTTCTTTTTTTCTTTTCCTTCCTTTTTGGCCCTAGGTTAACAAATTAAAAACAAATTAACACACACATACTCAAACAACAACACCCAAGCAAAACACAATACCAACATCAATATCATGTGCGAGAATACTAAATTCAGGTTCATATCCTCACTATCTTCTTTTTTTGTGTATAATAAAAACTATATAGATGTTAATGCAAAGAAAAGCAATTGGTATTACAATTTTGTAGCTTTTCTAAGTTATTGCACATAGCCAAAACTATTAAAATCGACACAATGTTAGTTTTATATCACTATATCATTTTATGAATATCAACTTAAATATGATGACTACTTTAGTTTAGGTTCAAGTGTATTTAAACCAGGAATGTTTTATAAATAAGGAGCTTGACATATCTCAAGTTATTTTGTATGCCCATTTGATGGTTTTATGGTTAAATATATGATATGCCTCAAGTCAGACAGTAGTGTGTAATTAGAACTCATTGAACACTTGTAGTCTTATCAATATTAAAATTAGATAGTATATATATATTTGACACACACACACACACACACACACACACACGCACGCACGCACGCACGCACACACACACACACACACACATACATTGAAATAGCAGTGCAGTTATACATAATAATATCCTTATTTTGCCATTCGTGTTACTTTGTGCATCACGGACTAACATTAAGTGTTTGGCATTACACTCTTCCACAATCAAACTCTGACATATCCAAGCCACAGCGCCTGATACGTCATGGAAAGTTATCCACCATGAATGTTACAGTATCCTCCTTATGGAAACATAAATATGAGTTAAACTATTTAACAATTAATTTTGCTGCTTTCCTGAAACAAATAAAGTAAAATCCCGTGTACAAATGTTAACAAAGAATACTTCCCCAACGGCAGGTATATCAAAGGCCGTGGCGTGTGCTATCCTGTCTGTCAGACCGTGCATATAAAATAGTCTTTGATATTAATAGATAAATGTAGCGGGTTGCCTCTCAGATTATATGTCAAAATGAATGAACCTGTGATATCTATAACTGATGATTAATAAATCAATGTGCGTTAGTGGTGTCGCTAAACAAAACCAACCTTTTGAAGAATGAAACCTAAACGTACATCTCTTCTACGCCATTGTCTATACAAAATATTATATTAGAACAATCAATTAGAATATATACAAGAACCTGTTTGTTCACTATTACCGGCCTCGGTGGCGTAGTGGTTAGGCCATCGGTCTACAGGCTGGTAGGTATTGGGTTCGGATCCCAGTCGAGGCATAGGATTTGTAATCCAGATATCGACCCGAAACCCTGAATGAGTGCTCCGCAAGGCTCAATGGGTAGGTGTAAACTACTTGCACCGACCAGTGATCCATAACTGGTTCAACAAAGGCCATGGTTTGTGCTATCCTGTCTGTGGGAAGCGCAAATAAAAGATCCCTTGCTGCCAATCGGAAAGAGTAGTCCATGAAGTGGCGACAGCGGGTTTCCTCTCAAACTCTGTGTGGTCCTTAACCATATGTTTGACGCCATATAACCGTAAATAAAATGTGTTGATTGCGTCGTTAAATAAATAATTTCTTTCTTTCTTTCTTGTTCACTCTTGGTTAGTATGAACAATTCAGACCAGTGCTCGGGTGTCGTTAAACATTCATTCCCTCGTTTATTCATTCATATTCAATTAATGATAGGGTTGTAATATATTCTGATATGTGATTTCAGTTGTAAACAAACATTTTCATGTATAGTACTGCGAAAGTTAGAGTCTTGTTATCAAAAGTCCTTCAATTAAACAAATACTTTGGTAATAATATGTAATATATTATGCTAATTGTAATGAATGCATGAACATTACATATGGATATCATTTAAGACGGTCTACGTTTTTTATTTCATGCAATACCAATATGTGGTAGTTTTGGGCGAAGTTTATTATAATTCAAGGCAGCAACGTACATAACAAAACAGGATAAGTTCATATAATGTATTACACAACAGCACTTTTTTAATTACAAGTCAAATCATAAATTACAATTAATGTAAACATTTTTTTTTAAATTAACTACTAGTCCATATATAATATATTATTTAAAAAAGTAGTAGTCCACTATCTGAGTCGCCATGCAAATACTCGTATATGGTTTTTAGGAATATATTTAATTCGAAAGAATGCGGTTTTCTGTTTATTCACATCTAAATATTGACGACTAAATTTCCACGGCTAAATGTCTACAACTAAATTCCCACGACTACATTTCCACGACTAAATGTCCCCGGCAAACGTTCCATGACTACATTGCAACGACTAAATCTACATTACAATGACTAAATATCCACGGCAAACGTTCCATGACTATATTTCCACGACTAAATGTCCACGGCAAAAGTTCCATGACTACATTGCCACGACTAAATGTCCACGGCAAACGTTCCATGACTACATTTCCACGACTAAATGTCCACGGCAAACGTTCCATGACTACATTGCCACGACTAAATGTCCACGGCAAACGTTCCATGACTTAAATTTATATCCAGGACTAAATGTCCATTACTACATTTTGACGACTAAATTTCCTTTATTGTTTTCACGACAGACAAACTTGGATTTCTTATTTGAGCCCAATCTACAAGTACTTTTATGTGATTTGTTTTCGCTTTTCCGTGGCGCGTTTTTCAGGTCAACACAATTAATGATTTCTTTGTTTTTGACATATAATACTAACTTGTAGTTTCAAAACTGTTTGCATACTCAATATATGCTTACTCAGCTATTCGATATTGGTACGACTGAAGTGCACGTGAACTACGTCTTGGGAACACGCGGTGGTATACGCATTAGAAGCGCGTGATCAAAGGAGACACCCCCTCCCCCTCCCATATATTCAAGTGCCTATTCTTTTCTGGATTTAAAAATGTCCATTGGTTCTCCCTTTTTCTCTTAGTCCGCCTTTACAAATAGTTCCTTGATCCGTCCCTGCATATATGAAGGTGCAGTATAAATCAAATATCGAGAGGCCAGCGGTTGTCAGTGGTGATTGATTGATGATTCTGTTATTGAAGGAACAATAGAACAATAACCAAGAAGTGTGCAAACATGATAATTGCGGGGTAAAGGAAGACTTCCTGATATGTTTGTCCTTGAATAAGAAAGTTAAAGCCTTTAAGGTTGTTTGTTTAACGAAAACACTAGAACACATTGATTTATTAATCATCGGCTATTTGATGTAAAACGCATGACATCTGATTAAAGAGTAAACCCTCTACATTTTCCCATCACCATCCCACAGACAGGATAGAACATACCGCGACCTTTTGGTATACCCCTCGTAGTGCTCTGGCTAGAGCGTGAAATAGTTATACAACAGAAATACAAGGACCATACTCAGCGAGGACAACGAACATGGACGGTGGACGGGCTGTTATCAAATATGTAAAACTAAGTGCATTTTTATTATTTACACGTGCCCTTTTTGATTAACATGACAATTTTCAGATTTTAATTCCATGACATATATAAGAACAAAACATGTGGAGTGCAATTTAGATTAGGACTTTCAATTTTTGTTTTATTTATCGACAACAATAGAGCATGTTGATTTATTAATCATCGTCTGATAGATGTTAGTCATTTGGTAATATTTGATTTGTAGTGGCGGAGAAACCCCGCTACATTTTCCATTAGCTGCATTTTATTTTTTTATGAACTTTCCCACAGACAAGACAACACATGCCACGGCCTTTGGTATACCAGTCATGGTGCACTGGCTGGGATGGGCAAACTAACTGAGAGAATCGGTCTGTGGAGGTGGTTGGATCCCATGGAGCAAACACACCAGGCGAAGGAACTAGATCACGGCCCGACTTTTGGATTGTTGTTTGATTGAAAACATTTTATTGTACAAATTGTTTTTGTTTTTGTTTTAAATCGGGTGGCGACTATATTACATAATTGTATATACAAACTACATTTAAACAATCAAAATAACCAGAGAAAGGATATATATCAGTGTTATCCCTAACTTGCTTTAGGATGGTGTGGCACCATTCCTCAATAGTCTAGCACCATCTTGCCTTAATCAGCGCCATGTTGCTCTGAGATTAAACAAGACCTTTTCAATAATAATAAAATTGCCTTTATAAAATACTAAAAATAATTATTACAATAAAATATTCCTGTTATATATATATTTTTGTTTCATTCATTTTTTTTTAAACAGGCGCATTAATTACATTTATTTTTATTTTTATTCAAAGTTTTTAAATGGGAACACAAACGTGCATACAAAATGGTTAAAGGTCTGTCATGTCTTGCCAAATTCCTAGGGAAAGCACTATATATTATATACAAAAGAATATGAAAAACAAGAAGAAATAATGACGCAAGAGGATACACATTTAATACGTTAGTCAAACTCTCGTTTATATTATATGTTATTAGTTAAAACTATGAGTTTCTTCGATTTCTTCAAATTAAAAACTGCACAATCTGAAGTCCATGAGTGTTGAAAGCAGGTACTTTTTCAGGAATAAATATTCTAATGGCATTGTCGACACTCCATTGAAGCCCATCACAGTCCACGTGAACACATCTTTAGCATGTGCACAGCACTACTGAGGCCAAAGCGGTTTTGCACGTGTCATTGGTCACGTGACTATAATAGCACACATACTTTCTCACAGTAATCTGACACAACGAAAACGCATTAAAACGATATTTATTAAAGGTAGAGTAAACTCTAACAAGAGGCTTATGTGTTTGAAAGATACATGCCCGGACACCAACACATACTGACACTTTTACAAATGAAAAATGCGTAGTTTAAAGGGACATTCCTGAGTTTGCTGCAATATTTAAGATATTATCGACTAACAGAGACTTTTTAACGAGTGTAACTACACATCAAATATATTTTTCTGCATAAAATATTAATGGCTGTATGTTAAACATGTTTCTGGTCGTTCTAATATTTGTACTAGATTAAATTTCATTTTATTTCCTAAAATAATGTTTTTTCGTACATACGAAATTATTTGAAGAAAAATTCCAGTTTTGGCTTCTTACAAATATTAAGAAGATCAGATATACATTGAATATACAGACACTGATATTCTAAACAAGAAAATATATTTAATATGTAAGTTTTATAGTAAAACTGTTGTTTTAGTCGAAAACATCTTACAATGCAGCAAACTCAGGAATGTCCCTTTAAGAATTAATAATAAAAAAAAAAAAATATATATATATATATTATTCCTACTAACTGGGGGCAGCCATTTTGTTTCGTTTTTGTGACGTCCGGTGGTATAGGTTGGGGCGAAGTGACGTCATCTCCGTCCTGCTTCTCTATTATGCACAGTGTAAATAAACGCTCTAATTTCCGACAAGGCGCCTCGCTTTCATCAACATGATTTGTAAAACAACATAAATGACCTGATAGTATAATATTAATAAACTATTTAACAAAATATATTTCAATTTGCTTACATATAACGAAATGGAGTTTAAAAATCCAAATAAAAATGCATATTATTAGGCCTATTGGTAAAACGTACACTATATTTAAGGAAAATCTTAGATTAGAAAAATATCTTATTATATTACCACAAACCTTTTGGACTATATTACTCAAGTTTAGAACATCTAACCACTACTTACCAATCGAAATAGGGCGCTGGAACAACACCCCAGTAGAAGATCGAACGTGTACATTATGCAACAACAATGACATTGCACATGTACTTATTTCACTAACTCCCGTAAACATTTGCTTAAGCCATATTATTATATTAAACCAAGTACGTTGAAATTTAAACAGCTAATGACGAATAGTAAAATAAGTGTAGTAAATTACTGATAAATGTAGTAAATCCTAAAAGAACACTGACCTATAATTATTTACAATGTCTATTCACTACCCAAGTATGTGTATATATGTGTGTGCGCGTATGATTAGCACACGTTGGTAGTAATTACAACAATGTGTTATTACATTACTTCATTCAAATTGTATTTTATTACTGCCTTTATTATTCTATTGTACCTGTATCATAGTGTTATCTCTATTACTGTACTGCATTTGTATTAATACCATTGTACTATTGTCTCCTGTAAACCCTATCTTGTCACCACAATTTATATATCATGTTCCTCATATGCCGTTGAGCAACGGCCTGAGTGTAATAAAGTTCTGTTCTGTTCTGTTCCGGTAGGATACGTTCGAGCAAAAACGACCACTCACGACACCCAAGTGATAATTTTCTTTTCTTTGGGACTATGTACGGTAATTGGTAAGTTGTGTGATTTTTGATGGGAAAGTCTACTTAATCAAGGGTTTTACAGAAATACTTACAGTAATAAAGCAGTACGATTAGTGAAGTCCATTACGATTTGATTTTATCACACAATACCCTGTGATCTTAATAAAAGAGGCACGTATTTTAGTGTGTCTAGACACAGTGTCTGGGGACCGTCTAAATATACACCTTTCCACTCAAGGACAACAGGCACAGGCCACGGAAAGAAAAAAACAATTAACCAAGGAAACACTCCGACTATTAGTTAAAGTACGTGTGTTAATATATTTTTTATTGTCAATATTCTAATTTTAAGTAATCATTTGTAGAAACTCTTTTTAACTCTTTGTATAAACACTGTTTAACTTCCTGGTTGATAATGTTTATTTAACCATTAATTAGCATGTTTTATCTGATCATTTGTATAAACGTTTTAAACTTTAGTCTTTTTTTTTTTACTAACATCAATCTCCCCACCCCTCTCGTTGTGAGTACAGTGTCTGGCCTAGTCATATATCGTGCTCACAACGAGCGTGCTTGAACATTAAATTGATATAAGCACGTTAATTCCCGACATCTGACCTGACAGTCATTTGTGAGCATACATTGCATTTATAATACAAAACATAATACAGTTAGCCTATTTCAACACTTTGACAATGGTGGTTTATTTTATATTGAAAAATAAACCATATATACATGTTGCTGTGTTACTAGGATGGATATTATTACAGAACATTGCGATGCATCCGCAAAAATCAGGTATGTTTAGTTTTTTCAGTTCGAAGACTAATTCCTGACGTGACACGTTAGGTATTACGTAACCACCAGCTCGCCAGATGGCGTATTCATTGGGACAGTACAAAATGGTTGCGCCCGTTATATGTAATAGCCGTCACATTTAACCGTTTTATTAATTAACTATACGATTATACTTGATATTATGTAATAACGTTCATTATGTATCTTTGAATATGCATACCAGTCCAAGAGGCTTGCTTTAACATTCCTTTAAGACCTGTTTCAATGCCACGCCTCACAAATGTGCAGCGTGAACGTGCCATCGTCATGTTGCACGCGGGAACGTCAGTAGCTGACGTTACCAGGGCGTTGGTATGCAGTCGAAGAGCAATTTATTATCTGCGGACACGAGTACAACAAACAGGCACTACATCTAATCGCCCCTAACCGGGAAGACCACGTGTGACGTCACAGACAGATGGCCGTCATATTGTGTTACGACAGCTACAGCAACGAGTAATTAACTTTTCAGACGTCCATATCTTCGAACCACTTTAATCCAATTTCATCGACGTAAACGTAAACTGTGGGTATAACGCCATTTACAATGGACTCCGAGGGAATGGAATAGAGTCGTGTTTAGCGATGAATCAAGATTCACACTGTGATTTGGCGATGGCAGGCAGAGGGTTTGGAGACGACGTGGTGAACATCATGCTCAGTTTTGTGCCAATGATGCTGACAGATTCGGAGGCGGTAGTGTAATGGTTTCGGGTACTTTCTGTGGAAATGGCCATTCGCAACTTGTTGTTATTCGTGGCAACCTCAATGCTGCTACATACCGCTGTCAGGTGCTGACCCGAGGAACGCGGGCATCAATGTAATGGATTGGTCTTCGAGTTCGCCCGACCTAAATCCCATCGAGCATGTCTGGGATGTGCTGAGAAGACGCCTGCGCACTATCAGGGACTCTCCGCAGTCTTTGAAGGAACTTGGTTCTTGACTATTAAAACAATGACGCATCAAGCAGTCAATGAGGAGGTGTTGTGATGATAAATCTTGGTTTAATGAATTATGCAAACAACGATATAATGAATACAAACGAGCATTACACATTTTTAATGCTAACAAAACCAATGAAAATCGTATTGAACTTGTCCGTTTAAAAGAAAATATATAAACAATTTATTACAATATAAACTAAAAAGGGAATATAAATCACAACAGGGTAACATGTTAAACTATTTACGAAAATATAATTCGAAGAAATTTTACAAACATTTTCAGAAAAGAAAAAAAATCAACAAATTCAGAATTAAGCAATAATGATTTTTAAAATTATTTTCGTAATCTAGCATCGAAAGAGCCAAATAGTAATAATGACGTAGAAGATTTTATTTTAAATTATGATCAACATAATAGTGACCCAACGGTTAACGAATTAAATAAAGATATAACGACTAAAGAGATAGTTGATGCAATTAAGACATGCGGTTATGATAATGTCCTAATTGAATATTTCATCAACTGTGGTGAGATCCTGATGCCATATTTAGTGTTACTATTCAATAATATTTTTAAATCGAGTCATTTCCCACACAGTTGATCGGTTGGGTGTATTATTCCTGTATTCAAGAAACGGAATGTTAACGATGTTGATAATTACAGGGGGATAACTCTTGTCAGCTGCCTAGGGAAACTATTTACCTCAGTTTAAGGTTTAACGACTTTTAAGGTTCGATCAAGAATATTGCATCATCACCGACGCACAGTTTGAGTTCAGAAAAATATGTCTAATATTGATACTGCTTTCATTTTCCAATCTTTAATAAATAGAACATTGATAAATAGAAAGCGCTTATATTGTTGCTTTGTAGACTACGAAAAGGCTTTTGATTTTGTTAACATACAGAACTTGTGGTATAAAATGATCGAACAGGGTGTTATTATTAGGTCATTATATGACAGCGTTAAATGTTGTGTAAAGTATAACAGTGAAGCTTCAGAAGTTTTTTTTATCCGTAAGAATGGGTTATTTCAGGGTGAAGTTTTGTCACCAATTTTATTCTCTATGTATGTTAACGATTATGAAATATATTTATCATCAGAAGGTTGTCCATGTATCGAATTACAGACTTTAAATCTATTTTTAATAATGTATGCTGATGATATGGTATTACTAGCTGAAAGCCCGGAAGAATTACAAAAAATTATTAATGCTCTATCAAATTATACTAACAAATTTGATTTAACGGTAAATACCAGTAAGACTAAAGTTGTTGTTTTTAGAAATAGATGTAGACTTCGAAATAATGAAAAGTGTTTTTATAACGGTTATGAATTAGAAGTAGTAAATGAATTTAATTATTTAGGGTTATTGTTTTTCTATAATGGTAAATTTAGTCGGACATAGAAAAAAGCTGCCAAACAAGGACGCAAGGCTCTGTTCGCAATATTAAATGTGTGTAATAATAAAAAAATTAATATTGAAACTGTTATCGGTTTTCGATAAATATGTTAATAGTGTTATTAGCTATGGTGCTGAAATCTGGGGTTTTCATTCGGGCCAAGATGTTGAAAAAATTCACATTCAGTTTTGTAAAAAAATTACTTGGTGTACGCAAAGGAACTTGCAATGAGTTTGTTTATAGTGAATTAGGACGCTTCCCTTTACATATTGCAAGAAAACTAAAAATCTTCAAATATTGGATAAAGCTGCGAAATTCGAATAATTGTAATCTAAGAGATTTGTATGTGGCAATGCAGATGTATGAAGATAACTGGTTAGTGAATATAAAACGGGGACTAAAAGTACTTGGTTTAAATTATATTTGGGATTTAACATGGGTTAATAAAACTACTTATAATATAATTCAGCAAAGGATATGCGACGTATTTAAGCAGCATTGTTACAGTAGAGTAATAACTACACCAAAGGGTAAACTCTATTAATATATGTTAAATTAATTTACATTGCAGTCGTATCTTCGAAAACCAATAGACAAGCAGTACTTAAAGGAAATAGCAAAGATAAGATGAGTACCATTGTATTATTCAGTATCCAATATATAATGATTTAAGAAAAAAGTTCACAAAGGTATACGTTTACAGTGTTTTCAAATTTATCCAATTATTAACCACAGAAAACAACTAAATAATGTTGGGAAATATTTAATAGCAGCAAATAAAATTAGAGATCAACTATTATAATATATTTAATGTGTACATGCCAGTTTGACTTTGCGTGTATATCTGTTTATTTATTTGTTTATTTGTGGTAAATATACGTGGTTTAGTTGCATAGTACAATACATGTATATTTAATATTTTCTTTACGCTGACTGTATCTTAATTTTAAAAAAAATGTTTGTCTATATAGCGGGCAGCATAGCCCAGTGGTACAGTGCCCGCCTGATGCGCGGTCGGTCTAGGATCGATCCCCGTCAGCTAACCACTGGGGTTTTTCTCGACATAACCATATGTCCGACGCCGATATAACCGTAATTATAATGTGTTGAGTGCGTCTATTCTAGAACAAGACTAACGGAAGTACTATATATTCGTATTAACATTTGACGATTTATTTGTATCTGTATGCCTTAATATCAAGTTAACTGACGATGCCGAATCCATCATACACTTTGAATATGACTAGACCATGTTGCATCATCTGCTAAAGTTCAACCTAAAATGTTTATGCATTTTGTAAATTTATTTAAAGTTCTGTTGCTAAATATAAGGCATGGTAAGAAACCAAACCCCAGTAATACATTTGACGATATTCCAGTACGTGTATGATGGGCAAATAGCCTTGTTACAGTCTAATTCAGCAGCAAAGTTTCTAATATAAATCAAACATAATAATGGATCTAAAACAGATCATTGAGGTACTCCAGCCTTTAGAGTTCCATCATTTTGTTTTAAAATTCCATTTACAAACACTCTTATTTCTTTCTATTGGAAATATAATTACTAATCCATGTTAAAAGATTGCCTCTGATGCAATATTGTTTACATTTTGGACATACAATGTACGTTCGTCACGTAGCAAATACGACTGTATATAACGAAGGGACACAACTCTTGTAGATGTACCTCCAGTCAGCTCCATAATATGTCCTAAGTGCCCTCGGTGGTCTCGTAGTTAATCCACTGGACAAAGGCTGGTAGGCACATTATTCGCATCCCGGTAGCAGCTCACACCCAGAGCGAGTTTTAACGACTCCATGGGTAGGTGTAATACGGCTACACGCCCTTCTCTCTCACGAACCAACTGACAACTAACCCACTGTTCAGCCCAGATAGCTGAGGTGTGTGCACAGGATATTAACACACAAAAATAAGTTGAAAGGAAAATGAAAAGAGAAGTATGAGACATAGTTTATTATACAATAAGATTATATTTTATCACACATTAACATTATTTCATAATAGCGATCCAGTGAGTAAAATTAATACAACATATCGAAATGACACTACATATGATTCACAAGTTGGTCATTACTCATAAATGTGTATGTATGTAAGGTGTATTGCTACTTCTTCCAATTTAATGAAATATCGGTTCGAACGCTGTTAATTACACCGATAACCTTCAACGGGGCCAAGACTCTCGAGCTGACTAGCGATGAGGATAGATCTTGTTCCTTACGCTCTCGACTTGCCCTCCACCTGGGGGGATTTATAGCTAGCTACGGGAAGCTGTTGGAATACCGCGTCGCTTATACCGGGTCACGACAACCGTGACTTTAGTATACGACGACGCGGCTACGGCAAAGACGAAGAGAAGGGGAACGAGGAAGAGAAGACGTGCGGCTCAGGAAAGAACAAAGCTGGCGACTCAAACACCAGCGGCGGTCCCGTCTGCGTCGCCGCCCACACCACGACCCAACCGGCCAGTTCAACAAGAATCGACTCGCCAACCGACAAAACCGGCTGAACCGACGCAGCCATCTCATGCACCACAGCCAGCGTTAACCGTTCCAGCTCGTTGTCTGTCGGCGTCGAGACGACCTTAGATTATGGTGCTGCTAAGCGGAACGCCGTGACCACCCCTTCCCCC
>JAECMU010074347.1:3386-13455 GCA_016106625.1 Dracogyra subfuscus
CAGTAGTTCGTTGTAAACATTTACATAAGTTATCCTTTTTCATTCAGGAAGTTGGCCATTTTGCATTTTTTCAGATTTAAATACCAAAAAACACACGTAATGACAAGCGGGTGTTATCTGACTGATTTATTAATATAGTCATTTTTGATGCATTGGTGTTAATGCTACTGATTGATATGATACAAATAAGATACAAAACAATTATGATCGTTTCACTGTATATGCACTAATTTACACTGAAATACACTAGTTTGACGACAGAATTGGTTTGTTTTAACAGTTAATCGGGGAGAAAATCGGGACTTTACAATCATTTCGTTCTAACCGGTAGTTTGTTATAAGCGTGTTCGTTCTAAACGTACTTTACTGTATATATTTGTTGGTGTTTCTTGTTTTACCATCTGTACTGCTAGTCAATGGATGTGTGTTTCACAGTTGACTATAAATAAATTTTTGACATTTCATCTCCTTAATAATGCAAATGGAATGTATTAAATTAACCGTTATCAACAAGTTTATTTTCTTTTTCCATTTAATTATTTAATTCCTATTTCATGTGGTGTATTGTCATAGTGGCCGCTTAATACAGGTATTTTGGCGATTTGGGATCCAATTTTGGTTGCCACTGACCACATTAGACAGGTGATCGCTTATTACAGGTGCATTTACGTTATAAATATTTTGGGGAAAAATTTGGTCGCTTAAGGCAGGTGATCCCCGAGTACAGGTGGCTGGTAACACAGGTTTGACTGTAAATACATGTATATATATTTTTATTTTTTTTCAGGAGAGGGGGTGAGATCAAGGCATGGCTCGAATTACTGTAGAAAGTTTGATCATTATAGTATAGGCCCATGCAGCCTGCATACATTTCTGCACATGACACACTTGATGGATGTTTTGTAATTTAATTCCCAAACTTAAAAGCAACAATATTAATTCTGTTCATCTATTATATCAAACAATAGCCTACTTGGCCTTTTATATACATGTTATGTTACTACAAATGTTACTATACTGAGAGACATACATTATGCATTTGGTATTTCATTGATATTTTCTAGTAGAAATGTTATGTCATATATATTAAGCTTGTGGATAAATTTCATATTAGTAACAACAGTAACTGAAAGTGAATATTGTTGAAATCGTGAGGGGGAGGGGGGGCATGATTTAATAAACTATGTTTGAAAATTCAAAATAATAAAATCTGTTTTTCAGTAATGAAACAGCATTTTTTCCAGAATTATTTATAGTGGCTGTTTTTATGGGGAGATAAATTTGTTTTGTTTAACAACACCACCTGAACACATTGATTATAAGTCATCAGCTTTTGGATGTCAAACATTTGGTAATTTTGACATTTAGTCTCAGAGAGGAAATCCACTACATTTTTCCATTAGTAGTAAGGGATCTTTTATATGTACCATCCAACAGAAAGGATATCACATATCATGACCTTTGATATACTAGTCTTGGTGCACTAGCTGGAATGAGAAACAGCCCAATATGGACCCACAGACAGGGACCGATCTCAAACCGACCATGCATCAAACGAGGACTTCACCACTGGGTTACGTCCCGCCCATATTGAAATTAATAATCATAATGTTCACCAATAAACTTTTCTATTCGCAATTCGTAAAAAGCTCAGTTTGTTCTGTTACATGTTAGTTTAATATGCAATTTTAATAATTGAAATGTCTTTGTTAGTCAACAACATCTTAACAATGGCAGCAAACTGAGGATAATCGCTTTAAACTATGGATTCACCTACGACTTTATTAAAAATGTTTTTATTACCCCAGTGTGCATGCAGAACTGGAGAAAGAAAATTCATAATATTTCAGTTACTTTGCCGGTTACAAAATATGACGACATCACTATCTGGCAAACCTACACAATGACATCATCAAGATTTGTCTAACCTACACAATGATGTCATCATGATTTGTCAAACCTACACAATGATGTCATCACGATTTGTCAAACCTAAATAATGATGTCATCACGATTTGTCAAACCTTCAGAATGACATCACAATTTGTCAAACCTACACAATAACAACATCACAATTTGTCAAATCTACACAATGATGACATCACAATTTGTCAAACCTACACAATGATGTCATCACAATTTGTCCTACACAATGATGTCATCACAATTTGCCAAATCTACACAATGACAACATCACAATTTGTCAAACCTACACAATGATGTCATCACCATTTGTCAAACCTACACAATAAAGTCATGTAGTTTACAGGGTTTGCATTGACAACTCTCAGCAATGGTGTCATGATTATTAGCAGTAGCCTCATTGGTGCTGTCGTCATCAGGTGTTAAGGTTCTTCACAGATTATTGTGTTAATAATATAGTTATCATTGGTTCACAGAACACAGAATCAATTCACTACTTCTGACTTTGATTTTATATTCTGCTCAACAGCACTAATTGCTTCGAATTTTGTTTCTTTCGTCCTAACAATTAATTTTTCCTTGAAGCCCATTTTGGGGTGGGTTTTTTAATATATAATGCTAGATTCAACAGTCCCCTCAGACGGGCCGGGACCTTCAACACGTGGTTCATCTACTGGCATATTTTACTGTTTAATAATGATAAACATTGCACTGTTTTTATAAATGTGGAACATTTTCTGTTATGTGTATCGGGTGTTTTTTTTTTTTTTGGTTTGTTTAACGACGCACTCAACACATTTTAATTACGGTTATATCGGCATTGGACATATGGTTATGTCGAGAAAAAAACCCAGTGGTCAGCTGACGGGGATCGATCCTAGACCGACCGCGCATCAGGCGGGCACTGTACCACTGGGCTACGCTGCCCACTGTTATGTGTATCGATTCATTTATAATTAAGTGGCGGAATTTAGGTAAGAAGGAAGAATGAAATGACATATAAAATTAATACCCTAAGCATAAGTAAAAAAAAAAGGAGTCATTTTAATGTAAATGTTATATATACTTTGAGAAAAAACCCAGGAAAGTACACATAGGAACATGAAAATATGCTCGAGATAAGCCTCGTAATCGAGTTTAGCATCTTTGAGAGAACAGTGTTTAATTTTGCAATTGCCGGGACTGGCACTATAGACCTTGAGATATGTTGGGTACTCGAGTTTACAGAGGTCAAGACAACGACATTTGACTGTATATACATATAGTGGACTCTGTCAAAACCGGATTCTGTGTAATCCAGATCTCTGCATAAACCGATTCATTTCTAAAGCCCCGTCTAGCTACCGTTTATCTCTTAGGTATAAATCTTTGGCTAATCCGTATTCTGTCTACTCCGGACCCTGGATACAAAAATCAAGAACAAAAGAACCGTTCATGCATTAATTATCTCTGTCTACACCGGATTGGAATTTGACTGATCGACAGGCTGCTTAATTAGTTGAACAATGATAGGCAAATGCCAAGTAATCAGGTCACAAGATCAAACACAAAATGTAATCACACTTGTGTGAATTTTACTCTTATGAATTCGACATGTATAAATATATTTTCTTGTTTAAAATATCAGTGTCTATATATTCAAAGTGTTTCTGGTTATCTTAATAATTATAAGAAGCCCAAACTGGATTTTGTATTCAAATAATTTCATACATACGAACAAAAATAATGTTTTAGAAAATAAAATGATATTTAACCTAGTACAAATATTAGAACGACTAGAAACATGTTTAAAAAAATAAAAAATAAAAATCCATCTCTTTTCTTCCCAATCTGGCAACAACTCCTATCTTACAACTTCTTTCACTGTCCACCTCCACATCCCAGTCCTTGTCTCTCCAACTGCAACAGGTGCTTGTCTTGAGTGGCTGTCTGTGCCACACACCTGCCATTCTCCATCAGCTTTTAGCTGTGGGCTTAGACTGACCACTTCGGGGAGTGTTCAGTAGCTACTTTCTAGCATTGTTAAGAGGCACTTGTAACCACCTATTATGCACCCCTACTACCGGTGGTCATTAGTTAGTGCCGTGGGTCAGACTAGCTATTAGCGGCAGAGGACGAGGATGCCAGGTGGGTGCAGGGAAATACACAGAGGTTGCACCCGTGGAGGAAGATGAGACAGGTAGGCGATGGTGTGGACAGCTCAGAAGACAGAGTCAGAGGAAACTGACAGAAATGGTCGAAACAGATAGAAATCATGGGAGAAATTGGAAAGTGTTTTTATATTAAAATAATGAGAATGATATGCAGAGGGTGATAGATGATAAAGATGAATGAATGTGTGAGCCAGCTTTGACGGGATTTGAACCACTGTCATCAGCTTGATTGTCCAGCAGCTTATCCACTAGACCACGGGGCAGAAACATGTTTAATATACAGCCACTAATATTTTATGCAGAAAAATATATTTGATATGTAATTATAATCGTTACAATATCATTGTTGATCGCGAGTTGTTGATAATTCAAGAACTATAACTCTGGATGAACTCTGTCTAAACTGGTCCTCTATGTAAACCAGACTATTTCAACAGTATGAAGTGAGTCCGGTTTAGAGAGAGCCCACTGTATATACATGTAACTTTGTTGAATAAAGAAAACAAAAACTTTTACAGGGAACAATATTTCAAAATTATAGTTCACCGAAAGTCAGTTCACATAAGATTTACTTAGTGAATATAGTTGTCGTAACCAATGAGTTAGGCCTACCTAATCCTAAAACACTTGAACTACGGTTCTTGCTACATTGGTGATTCAAATGTATTTCAAAACAAACTGATTTTCTCTTTCATTACTGATGCATAGTACTTTTAATTTTAGAATGCAATTGTTCAATACGTAACCGATTGGTAGTTCCTGTGCTTTTAAAGTTGTATAACCAACACACGAACAAAACAATGGTTCTCGAGAAATATTGTGTCCTGTTTTCTGACAGAAAAAACCCAGCTGATGTAATAAATAGAATAATAAACTCAGTACCAGCTCATGACAAGTAAAACATTAATTTTACTCAGGACATAAATGTTATAACACCTGTTAACTTGTTAATTATTGTCTATTTATCTATACTGCAGAAATAAAGATTATTATCCGAGCTTGTGCGTCGTACTGATTTTACAAAATAATTGTGTCAAGATTATTGTATTAATAAGTGAAAGTGAGGGTAATATATGAATCCTTTTTTCTTTTCTTCTTTTTTTGTTTAACGACGCACTCAACACATTATAATTATGGTTATATCGGCATCGGACATATGGTTATGTCGAGAAAACACCCAGTGGTTAGCTGACAGGGATCGATCCTAGACCGACCGCGCATCAGGCGGGCACTGTACCACTGGGCTATGCTGCCCGCTATATATGATTCCTGACATGAGTTTCGTAAAATTCACATGCGAGTGTAATAATTTCTTTATTATCCACATTATTCCAAATATTATTTTCATGAATAGCAAGCTAGGTACATATCAAAATGTTTAAAGGGACATACCCTAGTTTTTAAACACTAAGACATAGTTTTGATTATTAGAGGCGTTTTTTGATAACTGAAATCTTACTTTACTTACATTTTATTGTTTAAAGTATCCATTTCCATACATTCGAAGTGTTTTTGGTCATCCTGATGTTTAAAAAAAAATGTACATGCCTCTGAGAAGTAACAGGTATGTAGTCGAGTTTTATTCTATTTTAGAGAGTATTTCACCATTTCAAAGTCAAAGACTCATGTTTCACTCAATTGTAACTTTATCAAAATGTGTTACAGGTTTGTAAATTAAACTAAACTTAATGTTAATTTGCATGAACTGAAACTAGGGTATGTCCCTTTAAGGGGTAACTAAAAAGAGACCACAAAATTACGTCGTTTTTTAAAGTGTTTACACTGGAGAAGCCACATTAAGTTATGACGTGCTTCACAAAATTACGTCATTCGTTGGGCACGCGAAATTATTATGCCACCCAAGGGTCATACTTGTTATATTTCCCTGAATATCTTGAAGTATGTGGATAATAAAGCCCAATAATACCTCGACAAGCAGCCCACAGAGGCACCAGTTCTTCACACTTGTCCAGCGAGGACACCATCTCTGGAGGGTTATTCAGGTTTACATGTGGCCAAATCCAGAACTTGACTGTCTCCAGGCTACCACTGTCACACGCGGCCAGCAGAAGATGACTGTGAGCATCAGACTGTTTTAATACTGCTGTGTAGATAATAGAATGTATCTACAATACTGTACAGAAAATATAAATTTATCTAGAATACTGTATAGAAAATACTATTTCCATGAATACCGTATTGAAAAACAGGGTGTGTATTGGGGATTTTTTTTTCGACTTGCCATTTCAGTACTTTGATTTGTCTGTGTAATGTTTTAGTAGCCTGAATTTTATTTTTAAAAAAGTTTAAAAAGAGTATTGGATTTGGGATAGGAGATCAGTTTTAATGGGCATATATACGCATCTCAGTTCTAAATTATATCAATGTTTATAAAGATGTATAGTTGTATAGCTAGCTTTTATTACCATTTCTACCCTTCAAATGAGCACTAAACAGAGCTGTACCCTGATCAAAATCCTAGGGTGGGGGGGCATTACTTTTTATAAACAAATGAAACACTATACAAATTAAACCCTGAGATGTGTATTTTTTGGAGTAAAAAAAAGAAGAAAAAAAAGAGGTGAGATTCTGGTAAATTGGCTGTTACATAGTTTCTGTGTGAGTGTCAAGAACTGTTGCATCAACCATAAATGCCTAAATGGACATAATTTATGCAATGCTCTGAAAATATTGGTGGAGCTACATGTATATTCAACAACCACATAAGACTTGTTTCATTTGTGCTCGATTGTTTTTGTTTTTTTAATAATATAATTATATAGTTCCCACTGAATTCTGATTGTCCAATCAACTACTCCCAATGTAGTAGCACATAGTGCTTCTGTTTCAATTTTGCTCGATTGGTTGTTTTTAACGACAGCTCCCACTGAATTTCAATTGCTCAATTGAGTACTCCCAAAGTATCTGCATTCTGGTATAGTAAACAAAATCGGCCAAAATGTTCTGAATATTTTTTTTTTTTAATAGACCGGTTGGCCACCAAATTTGCCCAAAAAACATGTATATTTTTTGGAAAAATCAGTTAAATTATTATCAAAACATTACATTTTGGACATTCCGAAATAATATTCTGTAATAAATGCCAGGGTTTCTAGATTATGGTAGACCTACTCCCATGGCTTGTGATTTTCAATGTAGGGCTAGTAAATAACTATTATTGCCAAGCCCGATGGTAGTGAAAATTTTTTTTGTCAAATGTTGTTGCAGTTAACTCTATTTTGTAAATATGAATATTCTCACCCCACCCCAACCTCTATTGTTAGTGTTTTTAAGCTCTATCTCTTATCTTTAGGTGACATATCCAATTATTACTATTATTTAGCAAAAGTATATTAACTATAAGTACAGTAGAGCTAGTGACTATTTAATCGTGGCTAGTAAATTGTTTAAATTACTGATCTCATGACTAGTAGATTTAAAAAAATTTCTTGAAGCCCTGTGAATGCAAAACATTTTGGCCACCAGTCGGGCAACTCATGATAAGGTTTTGATAGATTACAAAATCTGGGCCTATAGGTCTGTATTGATGGTTATTAATTAAGATTTATGTTTCGCCAGATGACTGATGTAAACAACGACTCACACGGCCTGTGGTCTGTCAGCTTCCTCAAAACGTGCACGTGTCCCTTCTGTGTCGCTAAGAAGAACGGCGAATCGTCAGCGCCAATATCATCGGGTAACTCCGAGCCACGACAGAGCAGCAGAGACACAAGATCTGCATGCCCATTGGCTGCTGCTAGTTGTAGCGGAGTTTTCTAAAAATAATAATAATAATTGAAATTTTTTTATAATAATAATAGATATATATATATATATATATATATTTTTTTTTTTGTAATAATAATTAATTTACAAAAAGAAAGAAAAAAATAAAAATAAAATTCAGTCATATTTTTCTATTTATAGGACAGTAAAATGTCATCCATTTTATATCATGTTTATGTACTGAGTGACATAATTTTAAATGAAAATTATTTTACAAGGGACATAAATATGATATGAAATCGTAGAGAATTTAATATCCTATTTATTACATGTATACCCATAATCGTCTTAATTTTTATCACTCAACTCATTTGGATGACGTTCCTGTAAGGTTGCAGTGCACCAATCGATGACGTCATCGTCTTACACTTCACATTCTAGATATGAACCAGAATATTTTTAACCATATAAGTAATAAAATATAACTATGTGTCAGCAAGTGTACCAGCTAAAACAGCCATAGATCTACAAACAGCTCAGAGATTGTTGGTGAATTAAAAGTTTGTTTTATTTAGTAAACCACTTGAATACATTAACTAATAGTTAGTCATCAGGCACCAGTTGGGATGGGGCAAAAAACTCAATGTGTCGACTGACAGGGTTTGATGCTATGACCCAAGCATCTCAGAAGAGTGCTCTATCCACTGAACTATGAAAGTGTCACTTCTATTGAGCACCGTTACCTGCTGCCATTCCTCTTCCAAATCTACACTCCTACGAATGAGGATCATCTCCACCACGTTGGCGTGGCCCAGCTCGCAGAGTTCGTGGAAATACTTTCTGTCCGAGGCAAACAACTGCTCCAGGAAACTGTCGCTGCCTTCATTGATGGCCTGAAGCAAGGTGTCGATATCATTCTGGTCCACAGCAATGCCGAAATCCTCCAGGGACACAACCATACCTAAAAAAAAAAGATAAACACTACAGGAACACAACCATACCTAGAATGGCAAACACAAACACTACAGGGACACAACCATACCTAGAAAGACAAAGACAAACATTACAGGGACACACACAACCATACCTACAAAGACAAAGACAAACACTACAGGGACACAACCATACATATAATGGCAAAGACAAACACTACAGGGACACAACCATACCTAGAATGACACAGACAAACACTACAGGGACACAACCATACCTAGAATGACAAAGACAAACACTACAGGGACACAACCATACCTAGAATGGCAAAGACAAACATTACAGGGACACAACCATACCTAGAAAGACAGACAAACACTACTGGGACACAACCATACATGTACCTAGAATGGCAAAGACAAACACTACAGGGACACAACCATACCTAGAAAGACAAAGACAAACATTACAGGGACACACACAACCATATATACAAAGACAAAGACAAATATTACAGGGACACAACCATACCTAGAATGACACAGACAAAAGCTACAGGGACACAACCATACCTAGAATGGCAAAGACAAACATTACAGGGACACAACCATACCTAGAATGACAAAGACAAAAGCTACAGGGACACAACCATACCTAGAATGACAAAGACAAAAGCTACAGGGACACAACCATACCTAGAATGGCAAAGACAAACACTACAGGGACACAACCATACCTAGAATGACAAAGACAAACACTACAGGGACACAACCATACCTAGAATGACAAAGACAAAAGCTACAGGGACACAACCATACCTAGAATGACAAAGACAAAAGCTACAGGGACACAACCATACCTAGAATGACAAAGACAAACACTACATGGACACAACCATACCTAGAATGACAAAGACAAAAACTACAGAGACACAACCATACTTATAAAGACAAAGACAAACACTACAGGGACACAACCATACCTAGAATGACAAAGACAAAAGCTACAGGGACACAACTATACCTAGAATGGTAAAGACAAACATTACAGGGACACAACCATACCTAGAATGACAAAGACAAAAGCTACAGGGACACAACCATACCTAGAATGACAAAGACAAACACTACAGGGACACAACCATACCTACAAAGACAGACAAACACTACAGGGACACAATCATACCTAGAAAGACAAAGACAAACACTACAGGGACACAACCATACCTAGAATGACAAAGACAAAAACTACAGAGACACAACCATACTTATAAAGACAAAGACAAACACTACAGGGACACAACCATACCTAGAATGACAAAGACAAAAGCTACA
>JAECMU010074369.1:9858-26053 GCA_016106625.1 Dracogyra subfuscus
GGACCACACCTACACTTGGTCAAAATATACTATCTTCCATTCTTTCTTCTTTTGTTTCAGTCTCTAAATATTTAAAGATATAGAAAAAGGTGTTTGAGTCCGACCAATTCAAATATTATTATTGATACGCATTGTATTCTGTCATTTTCTTTTTAATTTTATTTCAGAATTCGATCTTCTGCTATAAGTAGGCTACAGTATTATACAGTTATTTTTCCAGATCTTATTGTTAAAACTGCAGTTTGTGTACTTACTTTCATTCATTGTTTATTTTTATTTATTTTTTGTGTTGGCAGCATTGTATTCATACGCGAGTAAAGTGGCCTAATTAAATATTAGATGATTATCCATGATTAATCACCTAGGATTTAAGGTAACTGGCCAATCAGAATCGAGTATTTTCCAAAGTTATGGTAGAATTATCAATGATGATGATGTGAATTAGCAAAACATGAAACTAGCAGCTTCGAGAATGTGTCTTCAATTTTTAGATAAATACAAATATTGCGTTAAATATTACTCATCATATGTTGAACATGTTCAGTTATTAATCACATTTGTCCGATAACTTACCCACGATATCCATGTCATAAACCCATGTGATAATTTACTTTATTTATCCGGTTAATAATGGTATGCAAATGTGTAAGATATGTAGGCAATGTGTTGTTGTAGGTGCCAACAAGACCACTGTACCTGAGCGTAACGTTTTCAAAGATGTGTTTAAAATGCGTGACGTCAAACTAATCTATACTAATCGTAATGGTGGCGACTTCAGTACTGTGATTTACTAAACAAAACCGTAATTAAAATGTTATATTAGAAGTGTTATAGGATAAATAGAATTCGCTACTCGTGTTTTTTTAATATGTAAAATATCAACCACGTCTAGTTAATCGGTATTTGTCTTGGCAGAGCCTCGACAAATACCGATTAACATAGACTCAGTTGTTACTTTCCATATTAAAAGATACCCGTGACGAATCCTCTCTATATAAAACGTTTATTTTTCGTCTAAACACGCTTATAATCATCGATCTGATAAATATATTATAAAAATACGTAACTGAATTGATCTAAGTGTTTTGTCTGTTCATTTATCTTGATGTTTTAGCTACAAAATCAGTGAACACTGAACAACACCACATATAAGATGGCAAGTATAGGTATTTCATATCGGCAACTACTTAAACGTTTTAGTGAGGTTTTTTGGTGTGGTTCGTGTGGTTTGTAAATACGTTTTTATATATGTTTGTTTGTTTCTTGTTTACTTGGGGTTTTGTTTGTTTGATTTTTTTTTTTAATATTTGTTTCTTCTTTTTTTCTTATTGTTGGAGTGGTGTGGGTGGGGCGGAGGTGTATTGATGATTTTTGTTACTTCTTTTTGTCTCATTTGTAGATGGTCCAGACAGTGTTCAGATCAACTCGATTTCTTCACTGACAGTGAAGGAAGGTGACGATGTAGCTGTGTCTTGTGGAGCAACTAACTGTTCTTCATCCTGTTCTTTCACATGGACGTTTAAATATCAGATAAAACTAGTCAGTTCTATGCTGTCATTAAATAACATACAGAGATCATCAGCTGGTGACTACAAGTGTACTGCTAGAAACATAAACACACAGAAATCATTAGCGAAGAAAATTAGTCTGGATGTGCAGTGTAAGTTAAAGTATTTATGTCATAATTAAAACATAAATGATAAGAAAGAACTGTCTTCAAATTATATATCTGTGGTCAGTTGTAGCCTAGTGGTAGAGCAGTTATTGGTTTTCACGTTCGCCTTTGTTATATGCAATACTTGCATATTGTAATTAATGCAGCATGGTATTATAAATAGCTGACCAATGAGGATATAGCATTGTGCATAAAACACTGTATTTCTACTAGTACACAAAATAATGACTGCAATAAATACATTTTACACAGTGAACGCTTTTAAGGACTAGACCAAATTGTGTGTTTCTGGGGATCTGTTCCTATCTAGAAAAAAACCCGATCCTAATATTTTTTTTTAAAGTAGTTTTGTTCCGTTTCCTATTAATAAGTAGGTCAAAACTATATGCATAACATTTTATCCCAATACTTTGTTAATAACTATTAATTTCATTTGTTTTACTGATTTTAGGCTGAGGATGTGTAAATGATATTATAATCTCAATTGGTTTAATGTTTTCAGTTCCTAACCTCTTCTTGATTGAACTTTTACCTATCCAGTACTTAATGCTTTGTTATTTTGATTTTGACATCCTTGTTACTTTCATTGAAATATATTTAAATATTATTCTCCAGCTGAGATTTAATGAAATACGTTCTACATAGGTGCACGTCACTGCATACCGATGTCAAGTTAAGTCAATAAATCTGCATCAATTTTCACTCAGAATCTGCTCATTTTAGTGTTCTAATATTTAAATGATTGTTTATCTATTTTGGCTGCAACTCAAGTAACTGTTGTCATGTGGAATGATTTCTAAGTATTTAATTCATTTTCTTTGAGACCAATCTTCAATCACTTCTCTGACATTGAACTCCCAGTCTACAAGTCTTACAGTTGATGAGCTGACTGCTATGACTCTGAGATGTAATGTTACCAGTAATCCAGGATCTCACATCAAACTGATGAACAGCTCACAGAGTCTGCGTGAAGTGACAAACTCTAAACAGGCTGAGTACACATGGAACGAGGCTGGATGTCTGGATACAGGACACTACACGTGTGAAGCGGAAAACAACATAAAGTCAGCTGTCAGTGAAAGTGTGCAACTAGTTGTCAGATGTGAGTTACACATTAGTATCATTAATAATTAATGTGAAAATTATTGACAAAATGTTACTCATTAATTTCTAACAGGATACAAACATCGGTTTGATAATGGTGTAACAGGCTCGGTGAAGCTCGCCTGTTACCCCATTATCTAAACCTCGCCAAATAACAACGATATCAACACGTAGTAACCTGGTATTCTATATTTATCTATAAAGGAAGGAAGGAAGTAAATGTTTTATTTAACGATGCACTTGGCAACTTTTGTTTACGGTTATATGGCGTCAGACATATGGTTACGAACCACACATAGGGAGGAATCCCGCTATCGCCACGTCATGGGCTTGTCTTTTCGAGAGAGAAATAGACCAACGGGACCACTTAGGGGATCGATCCCAAACCGACTGCGCATCAAACGGGCACTTTACCATTGGGCTACGTCTATCCCCTTATCTGTATGAAGGTAAATTGTAATTTCTTTAAGCAATCAATATATTTCAGGTTCACCAAGTCTAGACCATCGAGTTCCATTCCAAAAACAGTTTACAGCAGCAGTAGGTGGTGATGTAACTCTGAAGATATCAGTGATTGCCAACCCAACACCCACATTCACCTGGTACCATCTGACTGATGGAAACAAAAATAAAATTGTGTCTGGCAGTTCATCTACAAGTGACGTATCTGCTGTTGGGAACCTCACACTGACAAATGTTCAGCGGGGAGATATTGGAACCTATCAGGTTGTGGCGTCTAATGGAGCTAAAAACACAGATCTTGTGAAGAACCTGACACTTGATGTAGCAGGTATGATAGTTCTAAACCCTAAATGTAGACCATTGAGTTATTGAACGATGGATATGCTAGTTGTAAACTGTAACTGCCCCCATTAAGTTATTGAAAGATGGATGTGCTAGTTGTAAACCATTGAGTTATTAAAATGGGATCTCACTGCCACTCTGTCATGGTATTAAGCGTTCTTATTGCCCAGTGCTATGCAGCATGAGAGTAGATGTGTTTGCTAGCTGCAGACTTAAGTAGCTGTACAACACTGGCGAGGATTGTTAGTAAACTTGTATCTGACTACAACTTTTTTCTTTCATTTATTTTTGTGATTATAGCAAATTGATTACCAGGAATCAGATGAAAACAACCGCCATGTTAGTGTAATTAAGAAGAATTTAAGCATTTAATTATTGTTTTCCTGTTTTAGTTGAATTAGTATGCGTCTGTTTTGTACATGTTTTTCATCATTCATCAGTTCCCTTAGGTTGTATTATATTGGTATTTTAAATGCAATTTAATGTTTAAAAATAGTGTTTTTTTTATTAATGTATTATTTATTTTCATAATAAATACTTGGGAATGTGAATGTTTCAGTAAATATCTTTGTTTCTCGAAGGTTCTCCGAATATTCCCTCTGCTTTCACAGTATGGAGCAATGGTCCACACTCAGTCTCAGCTGCTTGGCTGGATGCATTTAACGGAGGCTCAGAGCAGACGTTTGTTGTACAATATCGAGCAGATGCAACATCACGGTGGACAAATCTTACTGAAGTGATTCCAGAAAAGGGTGTTAACACAATTCAGAAAGCTGTTATACCAAATCTTCAACCAAACTCGAGATATCTGGTGCGGGTTTTGGCTTACAATAAATATGGAAACAAAGGCTTTTCGGACGAACAGGAAGCTTTGACTGCACGTTCAGGTAATAATCATAATTTACAGACTCTCAGATAAAGTTTTGTTATAACGCTGATCCAGCTGTAGTTCAGTACCATTGGTGCAAGCAATCACATGGTCGATCCCAGGCAGTGACCCAACGCCAGCTATATGAACACAATATTCATTTATATTGCTCGAAGCTCTAGTGGCATATGAGCATTTTCAGAACATACCCACTTTACTTATATGAAATGTACACGCGATCTGATTTAGTAAATTACATTAATTGTTGGGGTGTGAGGCCCATAAGGTGTATAATTTTTCCATATCTTTAAAGTGAACATGCTAAAACATTTTTCTTTCATTTTGGGTAGTTCTTTGTTTGTATTTTATTTTTTATTTTATTTACTTTCTCAACAAGAGACACGCATATTATTAATACAGAAGGTGTGCTCTCAGTACAATGGTGGTAACTGTTGTTTGTTTTATTAAAGGTGAATCTTTTCTACCAGCCTCATCAAATGAAGTAACTGGAGCAGGGATTGCAGTCGGGGTTGTGATTGGACTTGCTATTGCTGCTGTGGCAGCGACTGTCTTTGTTATTTTGTGGAGACGAGGCTATGTGTGTGCATCTTCAAAATCAGGTGGGACTAACACAGGAAACCTAATATACATACATATATACATACATACATACATACATACATACATCTATATATCTATCTATCTATCTATCTATCTATCTATCTATCTATGTATGTATATATGGATGTATTTATGTATGTACGCATGTGTGTGTGTGTGTGTGTGTGTGTGTGTGTGTGTGTGTGTGTGTGTGTAGTTTTTTGTATTTTAAAATAATTACTAGTAATATCTTCTGGACGTGTATTTACTTACCGAAGTAACTGTTTCATGAAAAAAGTTTTTGTTAAACATATTGGCTTTAAAACAAATATTATTTGGTATATTATTGTTTTCGCGAACTCTAGACAGGAATGGACGTAAGGATAAAAGTTAAACACTATTTGAGCATGTTTTTTTTTTCTATCGTGTAATTATTGTTTTATATCCTTTCTCTGTGTCATTGACAGATGGGCAGAAATCAGAAGGTAATGTGTAAGTATAAAAGTGCGTCTTTAATTATTTTATTTATAATTGAAAAACGTTTACAAAAACAAACACGTACGCATTTTACTTTATGAATAAACATGAAACATTGTTTCTTAAAATTTAATGTTACCTAAGTATTGATAAAGATTCTCCCTTAAAATAATCTAGATAGTTGCTTTTTTACAGCTTGAATCTAAATACTAGTAGTCATACTCTGATTGAGAGAAATAATGTGATAACAACATATTGTATACCGCGAGAGAAATGTGATCACTATAGTTATGTTACTATACTTTGGTATGTTTCTTTGTTACAGACATCAACAAGCAAAGCTAGACGGCAGAAGACGTGGAAACAATCATGGTAAATGTCTTTAACTTTCATTACAGACATTTATTCATTCTCTCGGTCCCTTTCTCTCTATACCTAATCTCTCATTTCATCTATGTATATATCCTTTCACTTCATATACACGCACTCACATGTTCTTGCCTATTCACGCGCAACATACACACTTACACACATATACACTAAATAAATACAATCTATTTGAGTTGTGTGTTTATAAACATGTTATTTTATCACAATACATGTATTAATTATTTTGATATGATGCTGCACAATGGTTATTGTTTAATGACATTTTAATTTGCCAGCTGGTGTGTTACCTTTTAAATGCTATTATTGGTCCCATTGTGTACAGAAGAATTGTTGTGGGTCGTATGCCCAAGTTCCATTTTGAAACACAATGTATTGAACAAAATAAAAGAAGAAACTTCTGATTTGTACATATAGTATCTGTTGTGTTAAAGAATTACTTGTGTAATGAAATTATATAGGTAGTATTAGTCTTGAACTGTATTATCAGGATTCATGAATTTTATCGATTATTTTTGCACTGTTTATTGTCGACTACGTGAAATTCACTTTCCACGTGCATGCATGGTTCGACATGTCCCGTGAACATTCGGTCAATTTGTTTTACTTGTCTTACTGACAATGTTGTCAAGTCAACGAAAACGCTTCAAAATATGTAAAATAAAATAACGTTTGTTACACTGTAGAATTTTAGTATGCCAAGAATACCCAATAATTTACGCGAATAATTATCGTTCAGTACGTAATTCCTCTGTTCCATAACAACGCCAACATCTCGATTTGTCAGCATGATAATGCCACCTCTCATACAGCTAGAGACACTGTACATTTTCTTAAGACAAATAACATTGATTGCATTGATGACTGGCCCGCTAAAAGTCCTCATCACAACCCCATCGAGCATGTCTGGGATAGTCTGGACAGACGATTGAGGCGTCGTCCCAACCCACCCGCTAACGTCAACGAACTTCGTCAAGCGCTCATTCAGGAATGGAACAATATTCCACGGGAAGAAATCAACACTTTAGTCAATTCTATGCGCCTGCGATGCACTGTAGTGGTCAATTCAAGAGGTGATCATACCCGTTATTAAGTGTTTTTTTTTAACCCCCTACCACACTTGGTCAAAATTTCTCCCAGTTTCATTTTACCTATGGCCAAACGATTTATCATGGAACACTCTTTAAACACATATATAACAATTATTCTCCCGGTTTGTTTTCATCAAATTATGTTCAAGCAAAGTTAGCGGAAGTTTCTTATTTTGTTCAGTATATGTGTTGTGCGATGTATAGAGAATAACTAGCTAATGACGTCGGATATCTGCTGTATCCCGTGACGGTAAGAATTGGAAGTTCTGCCGAGTGGATTTTCTCAATCGGCATGAATAAAATAAAGCAGATATCCGACGTCATTAACTGGTTATTATCGCCAGACCATAACAATTAAGGAGAAAAGCTATTATTTCAGTTAATTCAGCCACATTGTACGATCACTTAGAAGTCAAATGACTATTTTATAATGTAGGCCATGTGTATGACGTCAAAAGTCATATACTGCTAGCAGTATGACTTTGCTTTATCCATCATTTTATTATGTCAATTGAAACGGTGGTTGCAGGATAAAAGAAGTTAAATGCATATGTATGAATGTATAAGTGTATGTAGAGTATAACTGTGTTTTTCAGATCTCGGTAATTCTGATGACCAGACAAACACATACGAGGGACTGGGAACTCGAGAAGATACGCCGTATGCAAAAATGGAACTTTATGAAAATCTCAAAACATGAGGTATACATATGTATCCAATACTCATTTTATTGATATATTGAACACACGACTATTGTTTTATTTTCTATATATGAATTAATTTCAACGATGTCCCAAACTGGTGTGAAACAAAGGCAAATATATACAAGAAATTCCAAAAGTAATAAATGCTTGCTTCTGTCAGGAAATGCAACCCATTGTTACATCTTCCGGGACAACTGCCAGAGAGACTTTCTGCCAGCGGAAAGCTTTTCAATTATAAATGAGCGCCTCTCCACTGTGACACTGATTATTATTATTAACCTCGTACTGATAACACATGTATTGTCAACTATTAATCATTAAAACTCGCACATTTTAAACAAACAACTGTTACCAGTGTCGAGATCTAGGGGAAGGTACCTATTTACAGTAAGCAAAGATTTAACAAAATATAATGTAAAGGCCTGTGGGAAGTTACGTATATAAAGATGATATATACGAACAAGAGATGAAATATTATAGTAAGATCAAGCTGTGGTTTACAAAAAAGACGATACAACTGTATTTATAATGTTTCACATGTTTCGTAAATGTGTATTGTTACAGGCACAGACTATTTATTGGGTTTTTATTCCTTCTTTTGCAGAAACCACCATGATGGTATATGTCACTGAAACATTCTGTTGGACTTTGACGAGGCCAAGTCACGATATGTTTAATGACACATCACTGACTGAACTGATATCTAAGCAGTACCTGATATTTGGTGTGACAATAATCGATACATTTAACCTAGAAAAGTGCATTTCCATAGTTTAGGTCCCTCATTGAAAAACATATACGTGAAAATAGTCTTATATAATTCTATATATTGTACAAAAGGTTTCTTTTTATAAAGATATAGTCTTATATAACTGTATATATTGTACACAGTTGTCTATTTATATATAAAAAAAATAGTTTTAGACTTTGTATAATAAGCTGCGTTCACATTTACACTTTGCACTGGATTAACTAAACTGGTGTAACAAAACCAGATTATAATGTGAACACAATCTTTTCACTGTACCTATATATAGCTAAACCTGTATATATAGCTACGACACTTCTGTATGTGGTATAACTAAAACAGTTTAAATTAGTTGTAGTTACTGATGTATACTCTCCTTCGTGTATATATGTTTAATTGTAACTTGCATATATTTATTTTTCATACATGGTATATACTGGAATTGTTTTTGTTTTTTTTGGTGGTTTTTTTTTGCTAAGTTATGTTTTAGCAGTGTTATCATGTTTTTAGTACAGTTTTGAAACTGAGATGCGTTTTTTCCAAGTAATGTACCTTTATTATTAAAACACATTATTTGTGATATTGTATTAATTATTAGTTGAAGATAAACAATGTGGAGATGTGATATTTTACTGGGGTAACAGTTTCGCTTTACCATAACCTGTTACTTATTTGTTGTTTTTTGTTTGGTTATCTTTGCGATTTTTGTTTCCTGTGTGTTACTTAAAACAGCTCTAAATTAGTTGTATTTGGTTACCTGCACTAAGGGCATCTATAGGATTTAAGATAAATAATTATATTTATTTTTATTTTGTTGAATTACTTAAGTCTTATTATCAGAATCAATTGTATCTTACATCGGACTTAAATGTATCTCACAAGATTTTGTATCACTCGTCATGTTACATGTATAGATTTATAATATAATAAAGCAGTTTTAACACCACATTATAGTTATTTGTTTGAAATTTGATCACATTCTGGGATTGCTCGTCATATTTCGTAAATTGTTAATTTATGAATAAGTAACGAAAGTGTACGGCGTGTTTTGGCCAACCTCATTACAGTTGCTACCTTTTTACAACCACTTTTGACATAAAGGTTTAGCTCGTTTAATTTAATAAATGGGTAAAATATTGACAACAATAGTCTATTTTGGTTGGACACAACTATTTTATACATGTAATTCTAATAAAGGACCGTTAAGCAATTACGTTACGCTTATAATGTTTTTTTGTGTGTGTGTGTTGTTTTTAAATCAGAATAATATTTTCAAAATAATTCTGAAAACACAACACCCATTGGGCTATTTCTCATCCAGCCACTGCTATATCAAAAGTCGTAATAGGTGCTATCATGTCTGTGGGATAATGCATATAAAAGATCCCTTGCTACTAATAGAAAATAGGTTGCGGGTTTCTTCCCTAAGACTACATTTAAAATATAGCAAATGTTTGATATCCAATAGCCGATGATTAATAAATCAATATGCTCTAGTGGTGTCGTTAAACAAAACAAACTTTAACAAACTATAACTGATGAACGTTGGGTTTCATAGTGTTGTAAAGTGCTCTACAAATATATATTAATAAATATTTATGGCTTGTTAACATGACATCAAAAGTGTGGTATTATATGAAGGTGTTTATATTCATTTGGCCATTATGTTTTTTATGTTTTCCCTCAAACTAGCTTCTAAAGGGTTGTATACATTTACTGCAGAAGTACTTCATAAGCATTAAGTTTGTTACACAAAAGGCAGTAAATGTCTTACAAAGACCTCAACAGTGTTATATGGGAGTAGGCTATATGAGCACGCCCTTCGAATGTTACAAGTGCCAAAATATGTCCGTTCTTCCGCGCCCATGACCGCACCATACCACCAGCAACGTCATGAGAAAACATCTTTTGGTAAGGTAGACATTTGTTTCCATAGTTTGAAATGCAGCGATGTAAGGTTTAAAAAAGTAGATAATAAACCTAATGCACGTCTACGCAGGGTATGAACCAGTTTTAAACCTGCATTCATTTATTGAACCCCTTACAACAGTATTTTGTGACTACTAGTGGTATTAAATAACAAAACAACATTATATGTAGACTGATGAGATTATTACACACACACTTTCTCATATTTGCGTATCTGGTGTTCAGATCGGGCCGCCTGTGCTCCATTACGTTTGCCGGTTTGAAATGCGATCCCCTTCATTTCCCTGAGCAGCTCTCCTGTCATGGACGAAATAACTGAACCGCGACAAAACATTTACAAAGACAGGAGTGCTTAGCAATAACCTCCTCTGAACGTGCACATTAAATTAATTCCAGTCCAATTCAGACCCCGAGTATCTGTTTAAAAAGAGGTCACGTGTTTTTCACCTTTGTGTATTGCACTTCATGTACTGCCTAGTCTACAATTCGAAATAAGATAATTTATAAGCTGCTAATATTTATAGCCTTGGTTGATATGTTGATCGAAACGCTGCGTGTCATAGTGTTAGATACATACGTTACTGTTGTCGTCTCTGTGATTTTATTTTGTGGTTTATATCATATAACATGTTCTAGTATCTAAGGGGGACCCAGGTTGAAATGCATCCATTTTTTCCTTCCACAATTCCCCCTACATTTTGTGACAGTTATAAAAATTTTACATATTAATTATCTTTTCTTTTTACGATCCCCTCCAAACCTCCCCCAAAGTTCCATTGACATTCCGCCTCGTGTCATTGCCCCCATTCAATGGATGTTTTGGATCCGCCACTGACTCCCTGCCATTGGTTATCAAATGCGACAGGGTTTGGTGTCATAAAACGTTGTTTCATATAGGGAATAATCCTTGTAATTTAATTGGAACTAGTGACAATATACCAGCCACTATTGTCTGTCTTTCTACAAAAATAGGATGACCATTTTGATACGGAATTAAGCTAGTGAAAGACGCTTCCCACTGCATTTGAAACGAGCAGCTGCTTGGTCCCTATTTTCGTGATTTACTTTAAGTGGGGAGCGATAAGTAATAGTGTGTATACTAAATAAAACGCTACGTACAGCAATTATAGCCACACATTTTAGACATTTGTTTCTATATTATGAAATGCAGTGATGTATGGTTAAAAGAACGTAATCAATAAACCACATATTTCTATTACACGTCTACACAGGGTATGAATCGGTTTTAAACATGCATTCCTTTCTTGGACCCTTACAACAGTCTTTGTTGACTACTACAAGTATTCAAAAGATAACAAAAAAGCATTACCTGGTAGATCAGATACACGCACACGATTTACGCTCGTATAGCTCAGTCTGTTACGGTCAAACACAAGGACGGATAATGGGGTGGGCTGGGTGTATAGCCACTAGGACAGGACATCCTGCACTGTCGGTGGTTATACCCAGGATAGACATGCCTGAACAGTCACAGAAAAGGGGAACATTAACATAGTTACCTTCTCTCTCCTCAAATTAGGATAGTGTCCTCGTTTTAAACCTGTTTTCCGTATACTTGTACGTAAGAGCCACCAGAGCTGATGGCGAGGGGCCAGAGGGCTCTGGCTCAACAAACTTTGAATATTATGCACTGCCACCAAAAGAAAATCTGAATATAATATATTATAACTGACCCTCTCTCCGCTCTTATTTGCTGTCATCTTCTTAACGCATCGGGCAGTGTGTAAGGCTAGCTTGATACGCGGTCTAGGATTGATCCCCGTCGGTGGGCCCATTGGGCTTTTTCTTGTTCCAGCCAGTGCACCATGATTGGTGTATCAAAGGCTGTGGTACGTGTCTGTGGGGAGGTGCATATAAAAGCTCGCTTGTTACTAATGGAAAAATGTCGGGCGTTTCCTCTAACCTATGATTAATAAATCAATGAATTCTAGCGGTGTCGTTAAAGGGACATTCCCGAGGTTGCTGCATTGTAAGATATTTCCGACTAATAAAATATTTCTACGATTCAAATTACGTATTAAATATATTTTCTTGTTTAGAATATCAATGTGTGTATATTGAATGTGTTTCTGGTCGTTTTAATATCTATAAGAAGCCCAAACTGAATTGTTTAGGAAATAAAATGAAAATTAACTTGATACAAATATTAGAACGATCAGAAACACGTTTAATATAGAGCCACTAATATTCTAAAAAAAAAAATGTATTTAATGTGTAAGTTTAATCGTAGAACTATTTGATTAATCGATAACATCGTAAAATATTGCAGCAAACTCAGGAATTACCCTATAAACAAAACACAACTCTAACGTCTTATATCATATGACAACAAAGTGATTATAGGCGTTTTAGAAATGGCATTTTACTTGGGAGTTACCCGATATACAACCTCTAGATCGATTCCTTATATATACAAATCAAAATTCGCTGAATAATAATGGCGCAACTAGTGGAGGGTAGGGATGGAGGGTGGTGGAGGATTAGGTATGAATTTGATTTTTAACAGGATGCGAGGATTACGACAATGCTTTATCTTCATGGTTGGTGTAATACTCCCCAACCCGCTTCCGACGCTTATAAAAATAGGATAAATCTAACATCATAATTTGTTTCTACGAAAGACAACATTATAATTACCTTTATTTATCTGATATTGGGGGGAGGGGGGGAGAGGGGGGAGGGGGGGAGGGGACGTAGCTCAGTGGTACAGCGTTCCCTCGATGCGCGGTCGTTCTGGGATCGCTTCCACGTCGGTGGGCCCATTGGACTATTTCTCATCACAGCCAGTGCACCACGACTGGTATATCAAAGGCCGTGGTATGTGTTATCCTGTCTGTGGGACAGTGCATATAAAAGATTCCTTGCTGCTAAACGGAAAAAGTAGCTCATGAAGTGGCGACAGCGTGTATCCTCTCTCAATATCCGTGTGGTCCTTAACCACATGTCTGACGTCACGTAACCTTAAATAAAATGTGTTGAGTGCGTCGTTAAATAAAACATTCCTTTCTTTCTTTCTTATTTGCTATTGATGCGTTTAAACTGTTCATTGTTAGATTAGCGGAATGTTTGTATAACTGTGACACACGTGAAACCGCCTTGGAACAATTGTCAACAGTCGAGACTGATTTTTATTGTGCTGCTAAGGAGATAAACAGTGATAAAGGTACAAGGAAGTATTAACAACAATCACCACATGATTACATTCGCCGAACTGTTAAAATAAGTCATCAAAGTCTTATCTAATGTAAACCTTTTCGCCTAACTAAAAGACAAGTATTATGCTTCCGGGAAACTCACAGTTAGGCGACATTTCATATCCGTTTCGTTTCGTTCCTGGACATTTTATACCCGATACATTTCTTTGCCTGGTCATTTGGTGCATGTTTGTATGTTGAACTCTATATTGGTTGGTCTGTCTTAGTTCGTTGGTTGAGATATTTTAAATGCTTCCTTTTCGTTGTTCAAACATAATTACTGTGGACATGGGACGAGAAATTTGTAAAAACAAAAAAAAACAAACAAAAAAACAACAACAACAAACATGCTTATTACTTTAATATTTTCTTTCTCCCCCTGGACATTTACTCGCTGATACAAGCTTTATAAAGAGTTATCTCTGCGACATAAATTTTTGCGAGACGATCTTTTCCTTGATTTACATATTATTATTTAAAGGACGAGTATGACTAATCAGTACAATTAACATAATGTTTTTAGGGGTGTTTTTATTGAAAGTTCAACACACTGTATATGTTATAGCATTATATTTACTGATTAAAGTATATATATAAAACATCGAATAACGCACGGAAGTACGCCCAAATAGAAAAAGAAAAAAAATACACCCATAAAACAACCTAACAAAATCAAACAAACTAAAAACACAAAACGAACACCTCTAATAATAATAATAAACTATTTCTTTCGCAAGAAAGAAAACGAAAAAAAACCCCACCCGTTATTTATATATATCGTTGAATATGCATACCAGGTCAAATGCCTTGATTGTCTCCTCTTATAAGGGGCAGAGGAAGGAGAAGAAGAAATGTTTTATTTAACGACAGTCTCAACACATTTTATTTTATATTGTATTGAACGTATGATTGACGTTAATTTCCTTTGCACTGATCCGTGAACTGGAAAATTATCAATACTATGGATTTTGATGTCAAACATAAGATAATATTTTTATTAGAGTGGGAGTCTTTGTCTAGTGACCTTACTCGGTGATAGGCAAAAATCCCACGTTTTTCTCTACACTAACCACTAAAATTTACAACTAACCCACTGTCCTGGACAGACACTCCAGATAGCTGATATATGTGCCCAGGACAGCGTGCTTGAACCTTAACTGGATATAAATACGAAAATAAGTTGATATGAAAATAAAGATGTCTAGCAATCTAACTGCAGAATACTTGGACAAGGTTTCACATTCTTCGGGGAGTACTTTGGAGGAGGAATCATAGATCAGTTGCTATATTGTTACAGTTCTAAAACCTGAACTCTCGAGAAATTTGCCTCATTCACAAATGGGTTTGGACCATGCAGAAATTCATGTACTTGCCTTTTTGTGCTGGGGTGTCGTAAAACTAATTCATTCCATCTAAAACGAGCTGTGGATCTATATACTTGTTTCCTGGCAAATAATACAAGTATAGTAAAGGTTGTTTTAATTAACAACACCACTAGAACACATGGATTTATTAATAATCGATTATTGAAAGGGGCGAGATGCGCGGTCGGCCTGGCATCGATCCCTGTCGGTGGGCCTATTGGGTTATTTCTCGTTCTAGCCAGTGCACCACGACTGATATATCAAATACCGTCGTATGTACTACCCTGTCTGTGGGATGGTGCATATAAAAGATCCCTTGCTGATAATCGAAAAGAGTAGCCCATGAAGTGGCGACAGCGGGTTTCCTCTCAATATCTGGGTGGTCTTTACATGTCTGACGCCATATAACCGTAAATAAAATGTGCTGAGTGCGTCTTTAAATAAAACATTTCATTCTTTCGGTTATTGAATGTGAGACATTTAATAATTTTGAAACAGTCTTCAGAGGTAACCGAATACTTTAGTCCATTAGTAGCAATGAATACTTAAGTGGACTTTTTGCCACAGGCAGGATAGCACACATAACGGCCTTTGATATACCAGTCGTGGTGCACTGGATGTAGGAACCGGGAAAAAACCATTCAGATAATATGTAGAATATTTATTTTTTAACCATCAGCTAATCCAGTAATATTACTAGTAATTTGCTAATTCAAACGTATAAGCTTATTTAATGTGTTAAAATAGTGTACTAGGATGAACTTTCAACATGTAATAGTTATATTGTCGGTCGAGTTAATTATTACAGCACTATATTATGACAAAGTTAGTAAATAAATGTACAGTAATAAATGTTTAAACCGAAATAACGCACTAGTGGAGCTACGTATCACCCCCGTACATTAAAATACGTTTGACCTAGATATTTTGTTGATTGTTCACCTACATAAGACACATATAAACACTGTACCCGGAAGAAAGCCTGTTTGTACAGATCAGTTTCATAATGGCTGTGTTCATGTACATATTACTTTCTATGACCGCTGTTAATCACGTTCTCGGTGAGTATTTAGTACTTCTGTATTTATAGGCAAAATATTCACAGACATGCATGTACACAGAACTACACGTATATATTTATGTATGTATGTATGTACATGTTTGTATATCAAGATGTACAGGGCCGTAGCTAGCCCGGGGGGCCAGGGGGGCAGTTGCCCCCCCCCCCC
>JAECMU010074369.1:26135-37839 GCA_016106625.1 Dracogyra subfuscus
GATATTTATCCTATAACTTACCTGTGATATTCATGTCATAAATCCGTGTGATAATTTACTTTATTAACCCGGTTACAGGCACACAATAACGGATTTAGTGGGCCTTATTTCTCTAAATATGGATTATAAATGGAAATTGCATTCATTTGGAATACCAAACCTAGTTACTGTATGATCCAAAACATTTTAATTGAACTACGATCGAGGGAATTCCATAACACGCTTTGTTTTGAAAAATTAGAACTCTTCATATTTATAAGTTAAAACAATTACGGCAAAACAGACTCGTAGTGATGAGGCTATATATACGACAACCGTATAATATAGTTTTGAATTTTATATAAACGATCGCCGTGTATAGAGACTTGGCAAAAGGGGGCCGGCTATATACATGGCATATAATAACAAATACATTATTCATAACGAAAATAATTGCGAATACGCTGAGATAAAATAATAAACATTCAAACCATAAATTCACTATTTATTATTATTATTATTATTATTATTATTATTATTATTATTATTATTATTAAATTATTTCGACTGGTTCGCAAAGTGGTCATTTGGTTTAATGTATAGCGTAAAAAAAGGTGTACTGTCGCATATTTTGTTGTCCAAAGGTTGGTTTTTATTAGTCGAATGAAAGATCAGCTGGACATAAGCTCCAATGGGCTGCTGCTAGATCCACGTGTAATAGTGGAGCTAATTTTAATTAGATTGAATTATTACTTAACCCAGTTGAATCCGTTCTACGTACAGGGACAAGTTCATTCTGTCGTTCGTGCGTGTGTGCACACACGTTAATCTAGCATTTTTATAGCCAAAACTCTCCCAGATAAAACACCGCTCCATCCACCCCAAAAAGGTATAGTAGGCTAATAACAACAACAATAATTGTGTATTATTATTACTATTATTGTTTTTTTAATTATTATTTATTGTGTTAGTACTGTATGGGCAATATTACGCTATTCATATGTTTATGGAAAACGTACACAAAAAGGTCAGCTATATCCGTGNNNNCCTCCCTCCCATGTTCAGAAAACGCTCTGTTCGTACAGTACTTTGTAAGTATTTATCCTGTTCCAGATGGTTCGGTAATACGGATCAATCAAATACTTATTTACCGCCTATATACATTTTTGCTGTGAATATAGCCAGCCTTCGTTAGCGGAGTATGCGCATCAAATATTATTTTGTAAATATTTTTCAAACAATATGTAATAATGGAGTACATATGATGCCTTTCGGAATACCTGTCTGTCCTGGTACCAATGATTTGGCAAATTTGACAAGTAGCAGTAGAAGTGAGAAGTTTAAGTGTTGTGACACTAACATTTGTCATGACTTGAGTCAAAGCATTTTATAGTGGTAGTCGTACATGTATAACGTAAATACGTGCTTCTTGGTTTATTATTATTATTATTATTATTATTATTATTATTATTATTATATTTTATTTTATTTCTATATCATAGGTGCATCACTGTCTATTTCTGGATCTTCATCTTACGCAGTGTTAAATCAGCCGTTTACCTTGACGTGTACAGTGTCACAGGCTGCTATCCTGAATGATAGAGTACAATTCCTTACGAAAACTTTAGCAGGTGGATTTACTTCCATCAGACAGGATATGGCCTCATGTTCTGTTTTCAGTGATCCACCATCAGGATACACATCGTCCTGTAGCAGTGGAACAGACAGCAGCTCGTCCACCACTAAGAAGTATACTCTGAGGATCAACAGAGCTGCCGTTAGTGATGCTACAGACTGGTGGTGTGATCTGAATACAGTTAGAACACGCAGCAATACATTCAGTCTACAGTTAAGCAGTAAGTTATGACTTTAGTTATATCTTATATAGTGAAAATAAAGTATCTGTCTAAAATACTAAATATTCTTGAAATGTATTCAATATAATACGAGAATTTAACTAAATTTATAAATTTGAGGTAAGTATCTTTTTGTTTTGCCTAAAAAATATTCTGAGCTACTATAAACACCAAGACAGCTAGAAAGACGTCAGGTAGCCTAAATTGCTGATTTAAATAATGTGTAACCTTACAACTGTAAAGCCGTAGTACCCGTAAATGATAACCTCCAGAATCTGCCCTGCCCCTCTCCATTCTAACTGCAATGTGACTTAAAATATAACTGGCTCCTCCAGTTACTGATATCTTCCTTCACAAGTAGAATACAGTAGATCCTGGGTTGCTGTGGAATGTACGATCGATCGCGTTCTGCTCCGTCTGTCTTTCTCTGTCACAATAAGTTTGACAGGTTCACGCAAGAAATATTTTTTTAAAGTTTGCTTTGAAATATAAATATTATACTTTAAAATATATACTGATAAAAAATACAAACAAACAATTTCAGTTACTAGTAAAAAAAATAGTTCTGGGCGAGTTCATTACTAACGAACCCTCCGTAACGCTGTGCTAGACAGATGCTGCTGACAGCCAGGGTGTCAGAGTGTGTGGATTCGCCAATTTCACATTACTTGTTGTGATGTGATAAGACAAAATCGAGTTGTACTGAACGCGACGCGACTCGAGTTATTTATGTAGAGATTGTGTGCCATAAATTGATTTGCAGTTATTTATCATGAAGACATTTTTTAAAAATACGAAATATGGCACTTGCATCGATGATACACAAACACATAAACTGTACAGTATACCACACAACAAATCGTTTTTCCTCTCTACACCAACATGATTAATGAAATGAAAACATAGTATATTAGTGGTAAAGTATGATACTTTCTCTTGTGTTTACCAGGCGGTCCAGATTCTAATTAGTATATGAAAATGCGGCATAAAACACTTAAGTAAAATATACCTTTAAACAGTGCAGCACACATTGTTTGTTTTTCTCTAAAACCCAATGCTGATGCAATGGACATATTGTGTCTCTTATGTTTTCCAGGTGGTCCACACTCTGTTACATTCAGTCCACCACAACCTGGATCTGTAGCAGAAGGAGACAGTCTGACTGTGATGTGTGCTGCTAGTTGTAAACCACCATGTTCCTATTCCTGGACTCCGAGAAATCAGCAGATCTCACCAACCTCTGAGTTAAAACTGACAAACATCAACAGGAATCAGACAGGGAATGTGTACACGTGTACAGCGACTAACTCATTTTTATCAACATCTAAAACTAAACATTTCACACTGACAGTGTACTGTGAGTATTAATCTAATATAATTCCAATCTCTAAAAATGCCTTTGTTATAAACCCTTTGATTGGTCAAATTCGTATCACGTGATGATAAAAACTGACATTCATAGCACCATGAATCTCAGTTTAGCACTATTTTTTGGCTCATTGCCGGAACTACTTTATGAATTATGTCAACAAAGGAATCCCTGCGGAATTTCCTTAAGATTCTATTTTTAGACATCAAACAGTAATCGTCTGCTGTCAAACTTCGACGTGTCAGCGTTAGACATCGTAACATGTCAGATGTTCCTATACAGGGGTTTGGAGATTTTAATTTAAACACGTTGTTAAATAATTGGTAGTTCCGACTTAAATAAAATCAACAATTACCTTTGGAGTGACGAAACACCCGAAATATTGCAATTCCGCGTGTTGTACTTGATATCAATTCACTTCGTTACACGCGGAGTGGAATTTCACACCCAGCTGTTTAAAGAATCTCTGATATTTTTAAAAGATTACGAGGGCCTAGAGTACATTACTTTAAGTCATGAAACAAAACAGAAAAACAAACAGGGTGGCATGAATGATCACGATGGTCCAAATAATAAACGTTTATATAGCAAGACTGATTATACGAAAACATGTCCAGTAAATTCCGTGAAACAATATCAGTCTGACTGTGATCCCACAGCTAAACATCTATTTTGCCGATCCAAAAAGGTGTATAATTCCAGTGGAATTTGGTATTTTACAAAAGCGATTTCAAAAACATTGTCATTCTTTCATTCGGCTATTGATGGAAAAAGCCGAACCACCATAGCGATTCCGCTAATGTTGAGTATGAATTTCGTGTTAATAAAATAGTAAATAGTTGGAAAATAGAGTTCACTTTTTATTTCAAAGAACTTTACATTAATGACATGGTTATGTATTTGGAATTATAAGAATTGAACGTGACAATTAGAGGGAATCTTCCTGTTTCAATGTCACAGACGTTGGTATACCACGTGACCGTTATCATTCCAGCAATGAAGTGAATGGGCACACTGTCCACGACTTACTCCACCTGTGCCAGTCGCTGACGTGGTGCAGCCAGAAATTAGGAATTACCTAGCCAAATGCAAGTAAAAATAACACAAGGACTAGTTAAACAATATAACCACCATCCAACAGGTGACATAATTGGTTTGATTGACTGCAGTCTGCAATTTAAAGCATTATTTTATGTTGAATACTTGAAACGAATGCGTGACGACACAGTGATGTTTCGCAGTGAATCTGTTGTGCTTCAAATTTAGATAGTTTGTGTCGTGCATGGTTCAGGTGTGTTGTCGTCTGTTTTGTGAGGTCCCATCCCCCTACAAAAATGGTTTTTATAAATAATTTCTGTTTGATTTCACGAAAGAAGAAAAGTAAAAGTGTTTTGGAAATAACAATATCGTCAACGTCCCTAACTGCGTTATGCTTCGAACACTGTTTGGTTAGTTTTCTCGTCCACTGTTCGCGCAATCAACATCCGATTTGTTGTCGTTTGCTTCTCGTCATTTGTGAGATGTTTCTTCACAGTTCGTGAACAATACAAAACGTTACAAACCCCAAACTCTTAAAACCAATAATTGTGCTAAGTCTTACGATATCTGGAGAGGGCATACAACCTTGGGGTGGGGTGGGGGTGGGGGTGGGGGGGTGGGGTGGGGGGGGGGTGGGGTGGAGGTGGAGGTGAGGGGCACAAGCTATATTGTTACTTTTATTTAAATAGAGTAAGACAAACAACAACAAAAACCATACATTTTCGTCCTGTTCCAAACTCATTCCTTTCGCTGTCCAGGACAGAACAGTTGGAACATGTCCAGGAGATGTGAAAGAAACGCACCCAAGTCTGTATACACTCTGGGAAATTTGTCGTGACTTAGGCATTTTTGTGGTTTGAGCGACATCTACCGGTGACATCAGAATACTAACTTTCAAAATTGTTTCAAGTGATTGGGTCACGGGGAGTCCCAATGTATTTATCGATATAAAACCTGCTTTTTCACTCTTATTTTATGAAAACGTGATCTAAGTGTATTACAGGTTTGTAGATTAGCCAAAATTATTTATAAAAAAATTCAGCCTGAAATTAGGACCTTCGACTTTAAATTGATTTTTGCTTTACATTTATTTCGTAGATGGACCAGACAGTGTCCAGCTGAACACCACTTCTGCACTGACAGTGAAGGAAGGTGACGATGTAGCTGTGTCATGTGAAGCGACCGCCTGTTCTCCATCCTGTTCTTTCACATGGAAGTTTAAGTCTCAGAGTAAATCAGTCAGTGATGTGCTGACATTAAATAACATACATAGATCAGCAACTGGTGACTACATGTGTACTGTTAGGAACACACACACACAGAAATCATTAGATAAGATCATTTATCTGGATGTGCAGTGTAAGTAAAAGTATTTGGTTTAATTATTATAACATTAATTCTTCGTATACATAACGTAGGTCTTTAAAAACAAAGTTAACTGCAGCATAACCATCGATTAAATACGATTTTCGATTTACATAGGGGCTCATGGGAGGGGTTCATGCCCGAATATCATGATGTGACATGCACGCTACACAATACTGTTATGGGCTTTTGGCATTCCATGAATATCTAGTGCATCGTTTATAGGACGTCAACTACTCCCGTGGGAATCCTCTACTGGACAATATTTTGTAAAACAAATATTTTATAATAGAAAGTAAACTGCAACTTTGTTAATGACTATTGGATCTTTTCATCCATTAACTTAAGGAAATACTTGTAAATGTTAACGTAGTTGAATTTGTATAATGATTTTAGATGCCAATACATTTTATACTGTCCAAACTTTGTTATTAGCAGTGTAGAAGTAGAATACATTGATTACTATCCAACGCGGTCCATAATCTATAGCTTAATTAATAGACTAATCAACATTTGTAATAATGCACAAAGTCCACGAACCCTTCTCTTACACGGCTGATCTGTGGCATCGTGCATACATTTGTATATTAGTGATTTGTCATGTATATGGTGCATATGCGTAAGTGTACTACTGTTGTTTTATTTATTTATTCACTATCCAGTCATTGTGACTTTTATTTATTTGCCATTTTAATTACAATAACTAGATTTTTAATACTACACTGGAGTTCATAAATAATGTATATATACTTAACTCTATACCCAACCTAGATTAAGCCTATCAAAGTTAACTCAGAATCTACTCATGTATTATTTTGTCAAATGTTTTCATTGCAATATTTAATTTTGTTTTTCAAACTTCCAAGCAATTTTCTATTCCATGTGTAATGATCCCTTTTTATTCAACATTATTATGTACTTACAGACCAATCTTCAATCACTTCTCTGACTTTGAACTCTCAGTCTACACCAGTTACAGTTGATGAGCTGACTGCTATGACTCTGAGATGTGATGTTACCAGTAATCCAGAATCTCACATTAAACTGTTGAACAACTCACAGACTCTGCATGAAGTGACAAACTCTAAACAGGCTGAGTACATGTGGAACGAGGCTGGATGTCTGGATACAGGACACTGCACGTGTGAAGCGGGAAACAACATCAAATCAGTTGTCAGAGAAAGTGTACAACTTGTTGTTAGATGTACGTTTCATATTAATATTATTAATGATTAATGTTATAATTGTTGATCAAATGCTACTCACTGAATTCTAACACAGTAAAAATAAAATGTGTTTGATTTCTTTTTCATATTATTCATATAGTACCATAATTATTTTATATCATTTGATACAGTTTAGTACTTAAGTTTGTTTTGCAGTATATTCCGTTCATGTTATCGTCATTTCTCTTTGTATCATTACCCATTTAATAAGTTAGGCAATTAGCTAATACTTCTGCTAACTGGGAAACTTACCTACATAGAATGAAAAGAGAGGAATAGGAATATAAAGGAGCGCCGACTCTACTTTTGTGTTGTTTACTTTAGTTCTTTTCTCCCATTTCTGAACAGAAATAGCGCTGTAGTAAATTGGCGACATGATGGGCGGTTTGTCTAGAAGCGATCCCCGTCGTCTATTTCTCATTGCAACTAGCACTCTTCAACTGGTGAAACAATGGCTGCAGTATATACTATATGCAGGGCGATGCATTTTAAACATATTTTGCTTCTATACGGCAGTATGTTTCGTCTATCATTATTTCTGTGGTCATTAATCACAGGTCTGTCGTTCTATATCCGTAATTAATATGTGTTGGTGTATCAGTAAATAAAACAGCTCATCCTTCCTGTTCAATGCATAACATTTTACTAGCAGCTGGAATATACTCTGTTAAAAAAGAAACGCATAGGCAAAATATTCATGGAATTATCTCTTTCATACAAAGTGGCCTAATTTCGTTATTTATGATCGTATCACAGTCACATTTAACATGAGTATGTGATAATGTTATTGCTATGGACTGACGGCAGTGGCGGCGTTTTATAACCAAACAGCGCAGCACAAGGGCACTGAATTCAGTACCTTGTGTAGCCCACAGCAATCATTGCATAACATCTCCTGAATGAGTCTGTGGCTCTGGGTCACCCTGGCGTATATGTCTGTCCAGTTCATCCAATGGATATTCAATGGGGTTCAGATCTGGCGATCTTGATGATGGCCATAACAGCACATTAATGTTCTCATTCTGTAGGAAATCCATTGTTACAGGTGCCGTATGTGGCCTGTCATTGTCCTGCAGAAAGAGTTCACTCTGTCTATCCAACATGAGGAGCATGTGACGACGAAGATTTTCATCCAGGTAGCGTACAGCTGTCAGGTTGCCTTGTACGAACACAAGTTCACTTCTGCCGGTGTATGAGATGGCTCTCTACATCATGACACTCCCTCCACCGAATCTGTCAACTTAGGCGACGCTGTTGTTGGCAAAACGTTCACTGCGACGTCTGTAAACACGTTGTCGTCCATCACGTCACTGTAGAAGGAAATGTGTCTCATTGCTGAAACATACTCGCATCCACCCCTGCATTCGTGCACCAAGGAACACGTAAATGTCGATGTTGACGTCACAAGACGGGGTCAACATAGGTATCCTAGCTCGTAAACCAGCTTCTCGAAGTCGGTTCTGAATGGTTTGTGCTGACACCCTTCTCAAACCAAGTTTGCATCCAGCAGTGTTCGTTGCTGTGTCAGTTTGGTGACGCATGTGCAGAACCCGAATGCAGTGATCTTGTGCAGTAGTTCTTATGCAGGGTCTTCCACTTATAGGCCAGTCTTGGCATCTTGTAACTCGTCTACGTCGAAATGGAAACGAGGCATCATTACGAACATTACAGCTTTAAATACCCATCATTATCCCAATGTTTTCCCCGAGTTTCACGCCGATTTCCTGCAACTGCCGCACAATGTGTGAAAACATGCACTAAATTCGTTTTAGGGTGCATTTGGACATTCTATCCCATTCCAGGTACATTATTAGCAAACATAGCAATTCAGCAACATTGTAAAAAAAAACCACACGATTTTATTTGTAAAATCAAACACTTTCTATCTTTTCCTATCACCTATGCATTTCTTTTTTGACAGAATATATATACACAAATTGTATGTTAGAATACAACATGTTTTGTTGGTATAGATAATTTTTAATTATCTGTATGGAGGCAAATTATAATGAGTTTAAGCAATCAATATATTTCAGGTTCACCAAGACTAGACCATCGAGTTCCATTCCAAAAGCAGTTTACAGCAGCAGTAGGTGACAGTATAACTCTGGAGATATCAGTGATTGCCAACCCAACACCAACATTCACCTGGTACAAACTGACTGATGGAAACAAAAATAGACTTGGGTCTGGTGGTTTAGCTACAACTGACGTATCTGCTGTTGGAAAACTCACACTGACAAAAGTTCAGCAGGGAGATATTGGTACCTACCAGGTTGTGGTGTCAAATGGAGCTAAAACCACAGAACTTGTTGAGAACCTCACACTTGATGTAGCAGGTAAGAGTAGACTGATAAGCTAGTTGTTAGTTCATTGAGGTATTGACTCTGGATCTTACTGTCACTATTTCATGGTATTAATAGATCACACATAGCCCATTGCTATATACAAAAGAGAGTAGATGAGTGAGCTGGCTGCAGACTAAGTAGTTGTTATTAAAGTTGAATCTTACAAGCATTCAAACTTCGCCTTTCTTTCAATTATGTTTGTAATTATGTCAAATTTATCATGCGGAACATCTTAAAACAGCAGTCTTGTTAGTGTAAGCAGGACGAACTGTACAAGACTGTAGAATTTCCTTACGGTTTGCCAGTCTTACTTGAATTAGTTTTTATTTTGTACTTTTTTATGCTTCAGCATTTCTTTTAGGCTGAATTGTGTTTGTACTTTTTAAAGTATTTTAATGTTTACAGATAGTGTTTTTATTAACGTAAAACTGTATTTATGTAGTGAATGTTTGCCAATATATATGCAACACTTTTTTTTTTATCTTTCTCGCAGGACCTCCGGATATTCCTCCTGAACTCAAAGTATGGAGCAGTGATCCACACTCAATATTGGCCGTTTGGTTAGAAGGGTTTAACGGAGGCTCAGAGCAGACCTTTGTTGTACAATACCGAGCAGACACAACACCACGGTGGAAGAATCTTACTGAAGTCATTCTAGGAAAAGCCGCTAACATGATTCAGAAAGCTGTTATACCGAATCTTCAATCAAACACGAGATATACTGTGCGGGTTTTGGCTTATAATGAATATGGATACAAAGGTTTTACTGAGGAACAGGAAGCTTTGACTTCACCTTCAGGTAATATCCATAATATACAGACTCTTAGATAAAGTGTTCTAATAATGCTGGGCCAGCTGTAGTTCATTATCATCGGTGCAAGGAATCACATGGTCGATCACCTGAGTGGTTCGAACTGCTCTTTCCCATCACAGGCAGTGACCACACGACAGCTATATTAAAAATATTTTTTACCTATATGCAATGTAGATGTGATCTGGTTTAGTAAATTATATTAATTGTTCGTGTATGAGGCCAATAATGAGTACAGATTTCCATAACTTTAAAGCGAACATGCTAAAATATTGTTCTTCATTTTCGGTAGTGGTTAAGACATTGTTTCTTTACTCTTATTTTATTTATATCTTTTTTTATAATACACAAAATACACTATATTATTAATGGAGAAGACGTGCTCTCAGTAAAATGGTGGTAATTGTTTGTTTTATTAAAGGTGAAACAATTCTACCAGCCTCGATAAACGAAGTAACTGGAGCAGGGATTGCAGTCGGGATTGTGATTGGAATTGCTATCGCTGCTTTAGCAGCGACTGTCTTTGTTATTTTGTGGAGAAGAGGCTATGTGTGTGCGTCTTCAAAATCAGGTGGGACTAACACAGGAAACCACACACACACACACACACACACACACACACACACACACACACACACACACACACACACACACACACACACACACACTAAATAAATACAATATTTTGGATTTGTGTTTTTAGAAATATGTTATCACACTACATGTATTAATTATTTTCATATTGTTACATTCCCGGTATAAAATACCCAATAATTGTGGTAAAAACCTTAACAGATCGCAGAAGTAACATGTATCAAGATTGATAAATCTAATTTATCTATCCTGATACTACACAATTGCCATGCGTTTACAGTATCACATGCAATTAAATAATTAGTTTTCAAGTTCTTTATTGCCTTAAGATTTACATCTTATCAGCATTAGTAATAACATAAATATAAATACATCTATATACAGTATGTACAAACAATGATGGATAATAATAAATAATATAATTAACCATTCAATTACTTAATTAATCAATAAGATAATTAAGTACCATCTACTTAAAATATTTAAATGATCAATACATACTTGTAAATAACAATAATTATATTTCACTATTCATTAAATTACTATAAAATTACAAAACAATTTTATTCTATTAATTAATTAAAGAATTCCTTATTATATTTGCCGTTATTAAGTATTTCCCAAGATTGTTTAGTTCTTTATTATTTCCAGTCGTTAAAAGTTGTGAAAGTTTAAAAACGCTGGGTCGCATATAGTAATAACGTTTTATATATTTTTTTCTTAGGTCGTTATATTGGGGACATTGCAATATAAAATGGAACTCATCTTCTATCTCATTACTGTTGCAAAGTGCACATACTCTTTCGTCTCTGTTAATGTTCCTGTATCTACCAGACTCGATATTTAATTTATGTGCACATAATCTTATTTTGCTATTTCTTTTAAATATTTGACTTCTAATGGCTTAGTTAGGTAAATTTGTAATTTAAACTCGTTTATCAAATTTCGATACAGAATGCCCTTAGGCGTGGTCATTAATTTACTAAAACAATATTGTTTAAAATTATCGCATAATCTTTCCTTAATTACATTAAAATAATGGTCCTCAACATAGCTTAGATTCCATATATAGTTAAGACCCAACATATTAAGTTCCCTTCTAACATTCGTTAACCAAT
>JAECMU010074391.1:0-18385 GCA_016106625.1 Dracogyra subfuscus
CTAAACACTTCGCCGTGATACAACGCACGCCCATGTGATAATTTAATAACGCGCCTAGGGGAACTTGATTAATCAAGGAATTACAACTCTATTCCTTACTGGTTAATTTTTAATTAACCTTTAAATACTCATTCAGTAACCTTATAATACAGAATTAATGCTGGTACATACCACAATAAAGACAATAATGTACAGTTTACCTAGGTCCTCTAGGATGACTAGCTAAGCTTAATATTTGTATAATACAGCATTAAAATATTTAAAGTCACATTAATCACATCAAGGTTATACAACAGAGCAGAAATATATATTTACCAAGTCCGGTTGGACAAACGATCCCCTGCAACCTTCCAATGTTTCTCCCCGTTAAATCTAAAATCCAAGCTTTTTATTGAAAAATCCCAGACTAGACCGGAGACAGCGAATATCGCCTGGGGGCACAACGCGGTACCACACCTATCATGTGATATTTCCACAACCCCCAGAGACGGTATATTCTCTTAGATGGCCAGAAAGAACGTCGCCAGTTCGTTAGAAAACCACAATAACAATAATACAAAATGAAATAGCGGAAAAATGTTCCTGTTCATTACTAAAAGTGGTGTGATTTTCTTATTTTTAATTAAATCAACACAATTATTTCACACATTATTTATTTGCCATTTACGCACAATACCAAAACCAGAAGAAAAAAACGTCTGGCATTGTTGTTACCAATCTCTGGGTCATAAAGAGGGGTGGCGTCGAAAGTGAGTTCACAATGTCAATACCGTGTATGGCCACCGTGTTCGTGCATACAGGCCTGACACCAGATGGTTCAGAAACCCTTGTGTGATGTTATTCCAGACCTGAACAGTCACGACCCAGTTGGTGTAAAATAAAGAGCGGTTTCCGAGATTGTTGCTGTGTCATCTGTAGCTATAGATACCCCAGTACAATTGTGGCTTTTTAAGTAATTATCTAGATCATGTAAATAAATAGAAAACAAAACTGGTGACAGATTTTCTCCTTGACGGACACCGATATTGCAAGTGAATAGATCGGATGTTTCATTATTTGTACAAATGCAAGATTTTATTCCTTGATACATTGGGTAGATAATTTTGAAGAATTTTCCATTTATGTTATTTGTAAGCAATTTTTGCCAAAGATATGTTTTAGAGATTAGATCAAATGCTTTTTGAAAATCTACGAAAGCGCAAAATAATTTCTTTTTTCTTTTCTTCAGAATTTCGATTAATGAATGTATATTAAATAGGTGATCAGTGGTAGAGTAACCTTTTCTAAAAGCTGTTTGAGCTTAGTTTAATATGTTATTTTCTTTTGAATTTTTTTATAAAAATCGTCAAGTGGGGGAAAGTTATTTTCTTCATTCTGTGGGTTTAGTAATGTGTACAAAGCTTTGGATTCATTTGTTCTTAAGTTACGCATTTATTTTTTAATATTGAATTTATTTACGGAACAGAACAGAACTGAACAGAACAGAACAGAACTTTATTTACACTCTAAGCCATCGTTCGATGGCATTTGAGGAACACATATATACATACATATAAGCGTCAAGATAACAGGTTTCAATAAAACAAATAATTCATATACTGTACATACTAGAAGTATTAGGAGGAACAGAAAGTTTTGTTAATAATAGTTATAAATTTACATAGCTTTCTAAGGATGCCAATTTTTTTACAATTAAAAAGCTGCTTAAATTTATAAATATTTGGTCTAATGAATATACATATTTACATCTTTCTTCAGTAAATTTTGTACAAACAAACGGAATGTTCCTTTATCAACGACTTTTTGTACGATTTACTTGCACTAATGAGTCCTAGTTTATTTTCTAATGTTTTGTGTCAGTGGTAATTCTTTTTAGCCTGATGATATTTTCCACAGAGTACTCGGCAACCATGCGACTTTCCGTACAGTGACTGGTGACTTTTAGGTTTTGCTCGTCGGTTGATCGTGCGAGGGCGTGCTTGATTCAGCCGCGTCTAAAAATAGGTTTTTCATTGTCTCTGTTGTATTATCGACACGTGTTTGGATGTCAACAGATTAATTGTTTGGGGTTGTTAATACTAGTATGTTATCGAGTGAGTCTTTATTAATGTTATTTTTAAATTCAGTAGACGCTTCGTGTTTCCACTTATTAGGCATGTTATTTGTTGAGTATGTTATACAATTTGGAATATCGTTATCATGACATGCAGGATTCTCGTTTACACCCCCATTTCACTAGGTTGCGACAGGCTGCGTCAATGTCGGTCAGCCACCATCCGACATAATCCCACAGCAACGCACATTGACCAAATATCAACCGAACACTGACCCAATGGTGACATGGAGATACCCTCACTGACGCAGAGTGACCGAAATAATATTTTCTGACCCAAGCAAATTTTGAGCATGCACAAAAATCGGCTGCGACAGGCTGCGACAGCATTTGACCGAGTTCTAACCCTCATTAACCGAATTGCATCGCAAGGTGACGTAAGTCAGACCGAATAGCAACCCCCATCGACGTAACACAAACCCCGAGCAACCCTGCCTGGCCGAGTGTTTCTTTCAACTGCGTCAACGTACTCTTGTCTGCGTTGGTGTTATGTTGCAGTCGGTTGCTCTGCGTAATCTCGACGCAACAGCATCGCATACCAACCCACATCGGCGTATGTCTGTCTCATGTGCATCTGAGTGCATCGCAACTCTGACCCTCGCCATCTCAGATATTGACGCACACTGACTAAACACTGACGTAACACTGACCCAAGTTTGACTGATATGAATCTTGGATGAGACATTTTTGGGGGAATATGGTCCAAAAGTTCTGCGTCACTCTGCGACAGCCTAACATTTTCTGACCGACCCTGACCAACACTGACGCAGCGCAAGTGAAATGGGGACATTACATTCAAGGTAAGTATTAAGCTGCAGTGTACATCTGACAGAAGTGGTCAAACCCGTGCACTTGAAAATTATTAGCCATTTTAAATATATGATGGGTACCAATAGCATAGTCAACCACACTGCAATCTTTACAAGTAACTTTTCCAATATTTCTATCATCTCCTATTCGACCGTTTACTATATACAGATTGTGTGATCTACATAGTAATTTAATACCATACCCGTTGGATTAAAAAAGAATGTGTAGCCTGGTAGTAATGTTGACATGCAGTCGGTTTGATCTGTTTTTGTTTCAGTAAGACAAAGAATGTCATACATGGATACAAATTCTACAAACTCAGGAATGTTAAGTTTACTTCTGAGTCCACACATATTAATACTCAGAAAGGTTAATTTAGTATTTTCAGAACTGTCACAAGAGGCTAGTGGTTTGGGGATGTTGTGGTCTTTTTTTTTAGCTACACAAGGCTGATCAATTTTGACAATGCTAATAGGAGGTGAGTCAACAGTTGTATAGGAGATAGGAGCTGTATGTACATTTGATGTATATGCATATAGTGGATATACATGTGGAAGTAAAAATACATTTGTATTGCTATAACATGGTGGGTCAATATATGCCGGTAAATTATTATCCGTTAGTGTATATACATATGGAGGTAAAAATACATTTGTACTACTATAACATGGTGGGTCAAAATATACCGGTAAATTATTACCAGTTTGTGGATATACATTTCGAGGTAAAAATACATTTGTGCTACCATAACATGGCGGGTCAATATATGCCAGTAAATTATTATCTGTTATTGAATATACTTTTGGAATATTATCACAGGGTTGGAGAACATTTACACCTCAAGTACTGATAGGGGGTAGATGTAGGCTTGTAATATCAGTACTATTTCCAAGTGAGTTCATATTTGTAGTGTTTACTGATGGAATACAACCAATTGTGTTACTACTACAAGTTGAATCAGCATATGTATTGTTAACAAATGGTGTATGGGGATATGTGGGACTCTCAGGTAAGTCAACATTTGCACTGTTAACACAATCTAAGTTAACAATTTCACTATTTTCATATGGTGAGTCAACATTTACACTATCAACACAATTTAAGTCAACATTTTCACTATTTACACATGGTAAGTCAACATTTGCACTATATACACAGTCTAAGTCAGCATATGTTCTATTTACACATGGTAAGTCAGCATCTGTAATATTAGTAATGTTATTAGAAGTATAGTTTGTGTTTGACCTGCTTATACTAGGTAATTCAACATTTATGGTAGTACATGTATATGTTGGTGGGATTACATAGACTTTACCTTCACACAGTAAATGAGCAGGTCTGGTACTGACATTTGTAGCAGCATAACAAGGAAATGCAGCACATGACATTTGTAGTACAGTTAGGAAGTAAGTCAGATATAAAGAGATTCTCACAGATTGAGTCTGGAATCACATATTTTCCATAAGGATGATCAACATTCTTATGGATGATCAACATTTAGAGCATGTGCATGTGGTGATCTGAGTTAGGTGTTAGGTGTAACATCATTACGTGGCATACTGTTAAATATACTTTGATCATGTGGGGTACTGAAACTACCAGGTAGGCTACTAGTAGTTTGGTTCACATTAATTGATACTGTCAGACATTTACTAGATTCGTTGGGAACAAGGTATTTTCTAGGTAAACAGCTATCTGTTCTAGCTGCCACATAGATATTAGTATTATTAATATTTACAGTGGGTAACCAATGGGTGGTATTAGTACTAGAAATGCTGTTACATGATTTAGTGTGGACACCAATACTACTCTGTGTATACATAGTGACTTCTTGCTTTGTTTTTGTATTAGTGTAGTTATAATTAGAAGGTATTGGTTTATTTCTAGTGGTTTTTTTTGTTTTGTTTGGCACTGTGCTGAGTAAGGGATTTTCGTCTTAAATACTCTGTTATCCACAGGATATGCACTTTTATTTTCAATATAATGGGTATTCACATTTTGTAAGATGTTTGGAATACTGTTATTACAGTGTAGGGATGGATTTGTGGATAATAATTCATGGGTATTAACCTGGGCGGTTTCAGACTTTGGATCTCCATGACACCCATAGGTGGTAGAGAGGCTGGATAAGATGTCAAACTGGTTTCTGTCCTCAAATACTGGGTCTGGGTCTGGGTTGGGTGTTACCACTCTGTGTCTCTTCCTGGATGGAGCTATGCTGCTGTGTTCTGTGTCAGGTTCTTGGTATCTTGTTGGGGTCTGGTACTGGTGCGGTTTGGTGAAACAACTGTCAGGTATGTATTATCTACCATCAATATAGAGTCTGTCCAGTTTGAGAAACGCATTTTGGTTTCTTCTCCTAGCTTCCCTGAAGGCTGGATAGAGTCCTTCCTCCTTTCTGCAATTTCTCTTGGATATTGATCGTTTATGCCGTATGGTTTACCTTCCACTTTTTTGGCAGCATTTTTAATTTTTTCTTTGTCCTCAATTTTTCAAAATGTACCATAATTGTCCGTGATCTGCGTTATGTTTCTCTGAATGGACCAAGCCTGTGGGTTACTTGAATAGGGATGTCTTCCTGAATTTCCAACTCTGTTTTGATGAATGATTTTAAAACCTCTTCAGTGTCTTCAGTTTGGCCTTTGTCAGGGATGACAGAGAACAATAAATTAAAGCGCGTGGATCTTGTTTGAAGGTAAAGTATTTCGTCGTAAAGACGGTCGTTTTGGTCTTGAGTTTCATACAAACTCTTTGACAAGTGGAACAGATCTTCGTTTGCAGTTTTCAGTGATGTTTTTAAGCCGTTAATGGTTTGGTTTAGTTGGGTAGATTCGAAATTCATTTTGTCAAATGTGTTGCTAATAAACTCGCAACTGTGTTCAACTTTGTTGATGCGTTCGTTTGCATTGTCAATGCTACTGCGGAGATCTACGAGCGAGCTTTCTATAATGCACATCTAAGCTTCGATAGTACCTAGGCTCTCAGTCCGTTTGAATATTTCTGCCGTAGTGATAGATAACTGGGTAATCTGGTCACATAGACTTTGGACCTATGATGGCGGGGCCGTTTGTTGGAAATGGCTGGGTAGTACTATATATGTCAATAGCGGGTTTTGTATCTGTGGTACATGACACTGCATAGCACTTGCTGATCCAGAATGTGAGGCGGATAGTACATTAACATTGTTAAAAACAGGAGGGGTCGTCATTTGGACACTGTTGATCTGAGGGCTGGAGTTTAATCCAGAATGCTGGGCGGGGTTGTTGTTGACAGTTATGGCCGCCATTGTTGCCGAGACGGAAGGTCGTTTACTGGTTGAGTTTTTACTGGTTTTGGTAGATGTTTTTTCATATTTCGAAGCAATTAAGTACATAATACGTTTTATGTGCATGTGTCGAGACCTAGTAAAATGCATAGATACCTGTTGCATCGTAATGAGTGGACTTCCTAGGTAAAACAATTCAGGAGCAGCCAATCTTTATGTCCTCGCCGTCATCTTGTCATGTGGTCCTTGCCATAGGGCTACGATGGACGCGCGGAGGTATTACGTAACCACTGCAGCTGGCCCTCTAAAACAATTAACATCGCCACAGGCGAAAAGATAAGAGCATGTTCCGTCACAATGACTGTAACAAAGACTTATATTATAAGAACGTTTACTAGGCCTTAATTAATTTTGTTGAGTATACATGTATGTGCATCAATATTATGAAGATGTCCCTCTTCACTAAACACCAGTGTTAAAAATTTAAAACATCAGCTTTTTGTATCTACCATAATTTCCTTTGCATTACATGTATAATTCATCTATCTCACAGAAGTTCATCTTATACTAGTCTGTGTTGGTAATAGTTTTAGATTTGCTTTTATATTCACATTATGGCTAACTTATGCTCAGATGTATATAATTAGTATCTACATCGAATATTGTCATTAGCACTAAAAACGTTTTGACTTCCTTTCACATTCATGTATTTTCATGCAATTAAAATGTCTGTCATGTTCACAATTTCTGGTATTCTCTTTCTTCGGGCTCTGCTCTAGTTCCTCCATCAGTATGTCCATCAACTCTCATGGTATTATATCACTAGTTCATCTCGTGTGTTCCTTCTGAAATTCCTCAGCTATATGACCATTTGGTTGGGGAAGAGCCTGGACTGACTGATATGGCTGATACGAAATGACAACTTGGCAATGTGTTTTCTTTGTGTGCATTCTCAGAGCATTATCAGTGAATTAATACATGTAGAGTGGACAAATATGATTTCAATCTAATTAAAATTAGTCCCACTATTAAATGTGGATCTAACAGCAGCACGTTGGAGATCATGTCGAGTTGATCTTTCATTCGACCAATCAAAACCTTACTTGTAAAATCATGTCAGTGATTTAAAAAGAATTTGAAAGCATTCGGGATTATGCCGAGGGTATACGAAATGATTCGGGTAAATCACGATATATGTCTTAAACTGATTTCAATATAAAGATGCATTGTATATAAAATTCGTTTCAAGACGGGGGAAAACGTGATGATATATCTATATCATCTGTTTATACTAGTATACAATCCAGAGTTTATTCTGCACTTTTGCCCCTGTTTTTTTTTTTTCAATGTTGAAATAGACCAACAAGTTCGCCTATTGCATGAATAGTCTCGCCCGATATTTTTAGAATTTGTATTCTCCCGAATAACGCTATAAAAGGCGAAGTGTCATCGGTCAAAATTGGGCTGATTTATACTATACTGTAGTTCAATATCATCATCTGGCAACAAACATTTCCGGATATATCTCAAGTCATAATGTTTGTTTGATGTTATTCGCACCTGCACTCGCATAGAGAAGATACATGAAAATATCTATTTCTTAAATGTTTGAACATAAATGTGTGCTGACCTTCATGACAACATTTCAAGGAAGACTTGATGTTGCTTGAGAATATTGAAAACCATCAGTTTCTTATTCTGCATAAAAGCACTGTTGGTATCATACCCAGTAACGGCAAGCATAGCTGGAATTGCTAGTTGGTATCTTCCTTGCGTACTTAATGGTGCTGTGCACAGCTATAAGATGTATCTTGTTGCCAAATGGAGTGTATAAAAATGTTTGTATCTGGAATGGTGAACTGGCAGCAATGTACAAACACTGAAGTGTAATCTTTGTCTCTGCATCTTCCTGTGCACTTTACAACACTCAGACATGGTTTGCATGTGTACTTTGTCTCACAAACAGAATTCTCTTCCTAAGAAGCTGACCGCAGGGTTTTTAGTTTTTCATATAAAAGTAATGTCTTCCAGTCTCTTGAGACCTTTGTAGGGATTCCTTAGATCAGTTGTGGCTTGGAAGAACCCCTTTCACGTGAGAAATGTAGTGCAAAACCACTAATGGTGTTATTATGCTACTGTGGATTAGTGGCAAACCTTTCATCCAGCAGAGATTCCTTGAACATATACTGTACAATCTGTAGTTGTTTTTTTTGGTGGTTTTTTGTTGTTGTTGTTGTTGTTTGTTTGTTGTTGTTTTTTTGTTGTTTTTTTTTTTTAACGACGCACTCAACACATTATAATTACGGTTATATCGGCGTCGGATATATGGTTATGTCGAGAGAAAAAAAACCAGTGGTTAGCTGACGGGGATCGATCCTAGACCAACCGCGCATCAGGCGTGCACTGTACCACTGGGCTATGCTGCCCGCTATATATACTGTACAAATATACCAAATTTCAAGAGAGCAAATTGTCATGGTCTCATTTGGTATTAGTAATATCACAAAGTCCATGGTATTCCTCAACCATATGGATATGGCGGCTGAGCGATGTCCAAAGAAATACTGAAGCTGAAGTGGATGGTTTGTGATCTGATGATACAAGAGCTGTTGACATATTGAGGGAGGAACAGGAGCAAAAGCATAGAGGAAATTGCAGATATTGTGAACATTATATTTGGGATAAGGCTGAAATAGGAAAGACAATCAATTGCTAAATATGCTTGATGACTATATTTGATGTCAATTATATACATCTAAGCATACATTAAGCACAATGTAAATAAAAATGTGTTTTTAAAATATTACAAGCTTCTGTAAGATAAATACATTTTAAATTTAAAACACACATGCCAAGAAAAGGTACTTACTTACAATTGGCTGGTAATACGAAGAGAGCACATTTTAATAAATGTTTGAACATAGTATGTAAACTCCATATACTGAACCACATTTGAATAATGAAGCCTCAATATGTAAATTTTAAAAAAGCAATGTTTTTAATAATAAAAACTTCAGGCAATCCTAAGTATGTGTATATATAGAAATTATTACATTTCTGGTATTGCTTAATTTATTATGAGAAGTATATATTTATTCATACACATATTATATTGTTTTGTAGTTGTTATAGTTATTAACATCTACTTTATAGAATAAAAAGAATGATGCAGAAATAGAAAATTGTGCACTTCACATACATCATATTAAGTTAGATAAAATGATTGAGAATTGGGAATTTTTTTTTAGATTTTTATAGTGCTAGATATTTTCCTGATGACAATATTCTATGTAGCAGTCAATTATATACACCAAAACATACGTTAAGTATAATATAAATAGAACTGTAATTCTAAAATATAACAAAAGGCAAACACAAAACTGTAAATTGTACATGTAATGCAGACTTGCCTAGAATTGTATGTACATTCACATTTGTATGTTTGCGTTTAATATAAAAATATTCAAAATAAATGGTTTAGACAACATGTACTGCACCATATTTAAATAATGCTATCTTCAAATATTAAATACAATACAATAATAAAAAGTTCAGAATGTTTAAAATTACGGTTTGAATATACGCATACATATCAGGAACTGCGTAACGTTTGTTGGTGAGTAGACCCTCGGTACTATATCCACACCACAAATAGTGCATTGCTTTGTGGTTTGCTGTTATAAACATGTAGTTTAGCATGAATAGCATTCATAATTTAGTCTTAAACCTGTTCAAATAATGTCTGGATGTTAACTTGAACATTGTCATGCAGTTTTTTCATATATTATGTTTGTAATACTCGGGGCAATTCAAATTCATTGTCTCACTATACTTAGTCAGATAGCACAAATGTATTTATTTTTTGTGGAATACTTTCACCAGTAAACCAGCTTTAAAGTAAAAGCAGTGATATAGTCCAGAATTATTTTCAAATAATTTTGAAAATTAGGTAAAATTTTTCATTTTGATCAGCAATTTGCCTTGTTAAAAATAAAAGGGAGCCTACACACAAACTTTCCCTACATGCACACCCTCCAACAGATTGCCTGAAGACAAGGTGATTTGAATATTATATCTATGGATATGCTTCAAAGATATACTCATCTTGAAACATCCCTATAGGGGGCGAGGGGTACAGTGGGTCCACGGTCTATACTATTGATTAAATGAAAGATGCAACACGTTTAAAGCACTGCTTATATCGGTTTTATTAGAAAATGTAAAAATTATATGTAAATGGAGACTGATTTTGTCTAACAGAATCTGGAATGAGTGTCGTAACCGAAATGGAAAGCCTGGTTCCCATCATCAATAATACATGCTTTCCTAGCTACGGCCCTGGATGCGCTGTCGTTCTAGGATCGACACATTTCCTGTCTTATCAGTGCACCACTACTGGTAATCAATGGCCGTTGTATGTGGAATTCTGTCCCTGGGATAGTGCATATAAAATATCCCTGGTTATTAATGGAAATGTTTAGCGGGTTTCTTCTCTAAGACTATATGTCAAAATAACAAAGGTTTGACATCCCAATAGCCGATGATTAATAAATCAATGTGCTCCAGTGGTGTCGTGAAACAAGAAACAACTTTAGATGTTTATTGTTGACTGGGAATCAACAGTTGATAAGATTCAAACGAGACACTCATTACCCCCACCACCACCACCACCACCACCACTACCACCATCACCACCCTCCTCCGTAATAAAATGTTCCAATTAGAAAATATAGGGCAATTGGGACATTTTAGGCTTCAAGAATCGTGATATGATGTGATGAGTCGGGTTATTAAGACGATTTCTAAGCATCGATGATTGTATATAGGATAATATAAGTAAATAATAGTATCTGCATCCGCAAATTTTTACTGTGTTACCGTATCACGGGTTTCAATAAAGAAAGGAACACCACTCTTTGATGTACAAGATTATGTGATGGTGGCTTATTAAACCAAGCTCGTTCAATGAGTTTGCATGTCATATCACATAATCGCCGGTACTTTAAAAGATATAGATCACGTGAAGACGGGTGGAAGATATTGATGTTAATAGGAATTAATAATGCTCTCATAAACTGGGGTAAATAAGAATACAGAGTTCTATGCGAAAAACGTAGACCGATACATTGTTGAGGTATGGGGTAGAGATAGCAGCAGTTGATATCGACTCCAGTTAATTTCTCAGTTTTACCCTTCATCACTTGGGGGTTTTGTAAGGGGAGGGAGGAATCGTATAAAAACGCGTTTTAATTTCAAGTTAAACAATGAAAATAGTATAACAACTATGTTCAGGATGTAATTCACGTGTATAGCACTCTCCTAATGTAGTGTAGTTGAATTACACCTAAAAGCACACGAATATACATACACCCGCGCGCACGCACACACGTGTACGCGTACACAAAAACACACACACATACACATACGAGCGTGCGCGCGCATACACAAACACACACCTCAATGTATATACCCATTATGGGACTCCTGTTCATATATTGCTCCACATTTAATATAGCAGTTGACTACTGGCTTCCGATAAAGGTAAGCTGATAAAACATTTTTATGTCAAAACATGGAGTGACAATACATTTTATTCAAATGATTAAACCATAATCTATATTTAAAACAACAACTACACATTCAACATTAAAGAAAAGTGATGAAAACAGATAAAAGAAAGAAAGGAAAAAAAGGAAATCAGATTCCATGGTCTTTGATGTACCCGCTGTAGGGCAGTGGATAAGTTTGAAAACATTCAGGAGCTAACGATAAGGTGTTGGCCTGAGCGCCCCCCTCAAAACTATTTTTTTTTAATACTAATAATAATTAAAAAAATAATAACAAAATATAATAATAATAATAATAAAAAGAAGAAAAACTCACAAAATAACACACACACAAAACACATAGACACAGACACACACACACATGCGAAAATCCAGGTTTTAGTAGATACATATTTAATGCATTTAATTGTTTTTAGCACTGGCGAACATGTAACCCTAACCCTAACCCTCTCTAAAAGAAATCATACATGTCCCGCTGCCTGTTGACAATGTTAAAAGCCGCTGCAAAATTACAACGCGGTCCTCCTTCCCCATCCGCCAGATTAGCAATTTTGTTGTGTCATTGGCCCTAACGAACAATGAAAAACGTGAGAGAAATGACCTCTAATTTCGTGTTTTCGCGATCATTCAGAACAGTTCCAAGTTACACACTTGGTTCGAATCGTAATACTTTGTCATCAAATACTGTTACTTCCGGTAATACAAATTAAGCAAAATAATAGCATTGTTTCGTTCAAAATGCGATAGTTTTAAATAAATTATAATTAATGTGTCGTCGGATTATATTAAAGTATTATGGAAATGTCCAAATAAATAGAACAATTGAAGGATGGGGAATCCAATAAAAAAGACACATTGATTATGCATGTACATGTTTAATGTGTTTGCTGCAAAACATTTTTTAAAAAGTTAACCACCAGTATTTTATATTGTAAAATTCTATTTTTGTTTGTTTTGGGGTGGGGAGGGGTTATAAATAAAATTATTCTCGTTGTTATTGTGATATTTACATTTTTTAAATTATTATTTTATTTTATTTTTATTTTTCAAAATCAGTAACTGGTTATGTTATCGAGTGCAAAGAAAAAAACCTGCGATAGGCCGACTCATAATTGGTTTGACTCTTTATTCGATGATCAGAATGGCATGGTGTATGACATGTGACTGCAGAGAATCGATATTGGCCAGCTTAACGAGTTGGAAACCCAACCATAATCAGAAACACAGTATAACGTGAATTAACCAATACATTCAACCCTAGTAACCTATAATTCAACGAGCCTAAATTTTAATCAATCAATACAAAGCTTAGGAACTAATAGAGGTATAGTTTTGACATTTTACATAGGACATTTAAGTCTTTTTTTCGCCTGGAGTTTAGATAGTTCTGAAACTTTGTATACGTATTCTCAGAGATAGTTATGTTGGAAATTTATAGTGTTTGAATTTTTATTAAATTTAAATACAACTGAAATTTAATATTGCAAATTTTAAGTCTATCTTCTCCTAGAGTTTTGATCCAATAGTTCTGAAATTGAGTATTCTAAGAAGGTGTTTATATATTTTGAATTATCTACTGACGAAATTAAATTGCGGAAGTCTACTGGCCGAATGACCTCTTGGTACATATGAAACCAGGGCTTATCTAGAGGGGTGCGGGAAGTAGACAGGGGAAAACACACGAAAAACTATTATAAAGTGCCATTATTAATTTGGCTAAAGAAATAAAGATTTTTTAAAATAAGTATTAAACGACACACCCAGCACATTAATATTTACGCTTATATTGTGTCGGAACTATGGTTAAGGACACGTAATGAAAGAGGAAACCCGCTAGCGTCATTCCATGGGTTACGTTTGTTTCTATTGGCAGAATATACAACATTATATACACCATTCCACATGCAGGATAATCAGGGAGCAAAATTTAGCTCATTGCTCGCTTGATGTTAATGCGTCGCAGGATCGAACCACCTTGATGGATCCATTCAACTGGTTGGGTGTTTTTCCCACGAATGGTATCTCAAAGGCCGTGGTATGTTCTATCCTGTCTTAGGCAGGGTGCATGTAAACGATCCATTGCTGCGTTAGAAATTTATTAGCGGGGTTTTCTTTGATGAATACGAGTCAAAATTACGATATCTTTGACATCCAATAGCCGATTATTAATTAACCAATGTGCTCTAGTGGTGTTACTAAACGAAACGAACTGGGTTTTATTTTGGGGTTTGTTTGTTTGTTTGTTTGTTTGTTTGTTGTTTGTTTGTTTTTTTTGTTTTTTTGTTTTTTGTTTTTTTTGTTACACCCGTTGTGGGGCATTGGCTGGAAAGAGAAATAGCCCAAATGGGTCTAACGACGGAGATAGATCGATCACGATTTAGGTGTGCGTTTTAAAACAGGGCTAATTATTGGCTATTGGATTTCAAACATTTGGTAATTTTGACGTAGAAGCTCGCTACATATTTCTATTAGTAGTAAGGGATCTTCTTCATATACTGGTGTCTCACAGACAAAATAGTTCATACCACGGCTTATGATATACCATAGTCAACATTCAGATAAATTCAGTGAATGTCATTATGTGATAGATATTATTAATGCGTAGCTATTTGTAGCAATATGTTTTTACTAAAGCCTAAATGGTCACATTTTACAGTGTCTAATGGGTGTTAGTAGAGCCAATAATTTAAGACATCATTTTTTAACTCTGTGAAAACGTTCGTTTGTGTTCAGTCTTTATATGTGACTAAATCATTTCTCTATCTAGCCTACCTTTCATTTTATCACACAGTCAAAACTGTCGGCCGACTTAACTGAAAATTGACTCAAAAACACATATGCCAAACAAATTCCATAACAGCACTTAACACACACACATCGTTCAGGAAACATTGTAAAATGTGAATCTTTAGGTTTCAATGCAAAAACTATTGCTATAAATAGCTACTTATTAATAATATCTTTCAAGTAAGGGCGGACCTTGTTTTGTTCGCCTTGCCCTGCTCCACTTGTCTTGCCTTGCTTTGCTTTGCCTTGCCTTGCTTAGTTTTATTTGACTTGCCTTGCTTGCTTGACTTACCTTGCTTTGCTTGCTCGACTTTCCCTGCCCTGCTCGACTCGCCTTGTCTTGCCTTGTCTAGTCTTGATTGCCTTGTTCCACGTACATTGCCTTGCCTTATCTAGTCTTGCCATGCTTAGTCTTGCCTTGCTCGACTTACCTTACCTTGCCTTGCCTTGCTCTACTCGCCTTGCCTTGTGTAGTCTTATTCACCTTGCCTTATTTTGCTTTGCCTTGCCTTGCCTTGCCTAGTTTAGTTTTTTGACTTGCCTTGCCTTGCCTAGTTTTGTTTTTTGACTTGCCTTGCTTGCTCGACTTACCTTGCTCGAATCGCCTTGCCTTGTCTAGTTTTACTTGCCTTGCTTTATCTTGTTTTGCCTTGTTTTCTTAGACTAGCCTTCCTTGCTCGATTTACCTTGCTTTGCTTGCTCGACGTGTCCTGTCCTTGTCTTGCCTTGTTCGACTTACATTGCCTTGCCTTTTCTTAGTACCACTGGGCTATACTGCCCGCTTGCCTTATCTAGTCTTGCCATGCCTAGCCTTGCCTTGCTCAACTCGCCTTGCCTTGTCTAGTCTTATTCGCCTTGCCTTGCCTAGTTTTCTTTGACTTGCCTTGCGATGCTGGACTTGTCTTGTTCGACTCGTCTTGCCTTGTCTAGTCTTGCTCGACATGCCTAGCCTTGTTCGACTTGCCCCGCCTTGTTCGAATTGCCTTGCCTCGCCTCGTATCGCATCGCTTCGTCTCGCCTTATCTTGCTAAGTTTAGTCTCACCTCGACTCGCCTAGTATCAACTGGTTTTTGTGTATCTGTTATTTTTGTCTGTTATTAACGACAATTCATTTGAAAAGTCAATGAGCTGCCGATTCATTGTGTAAGTATCATAATTACTGGTATGGTTTATGTAAAATCCAACCGGTGTAATATGCACATGAACAGGGGATTCCCCTACCAGCTGAGTCGATAAACAATGAATCGAGAGGGTCTGCATTCAACCCCCGCAATCACGGTCGATTTATCAATACAAATGTTAAATCTATTCACAAAGTCGGTCGGTAACTACGTTTTATTTCCATCTCATTCTGCAATCATTGTGAAAATAAATGTGACATTGGTTGGTGATATTTGTATTTAAACTGATAAAAGGTTTTTAAATTCAGTGTCTTAATTTGGTGTTTTCGTTCCAATTATAGGCTAATATCCTCTAATTAAAGTAAACAGCCATACATAATTACCACGAGTATACTGCTGGTTTCAAACATGTTGACATGTTGACAATGGTGGTGACAATAAATATGTTTAAACAATATTAATGTTTGTATTAATGTATGTCCCTACATTTTACAATTAAATATTTTACATGGCAGACAAAATATAAAATTGGTTAAAAACATCAATGAATATTGTAGGTGGGGGATGTGAGAGTGAATGAGAGTGAAGAGAGAGAGAGAGAGAGAGAGAGAGAGAGAGAGAGAGAGAGAGAGAGAGAGAGAGAGAGAGAGAGAGAGAGAGAGAGAGAGAGAGAGAGAGAGAGAGATATGGGAGGTCATGTTAATGAATTGAAATTTCAAAAGCCATTATCTCGATACGGCAAACAAGTCTGAACATTATTTCACGGTCTTGACGTTTCAGTATAAAACTGTAGTCTTTTTCATTCACTTTGTGTAAGGTGTTTCGTTGTTTTTGTCTCTAAACGAGATATTAAAACTATAATAGAATATTAAGATACTAGTTTGATCTGCCGCGCATCCAGGCGATTCCAATTCCAACGTAAGTGGAATGCGCAAATCGATCAAGTATTACACAGGTTTCTGTCCACTGAAAACCACTGAGCGACTTTATTGTTGCCAAGATGTGATAGGCTGGTATTGTCTATTCAGCCAGACGTCTTGCCGAGTGCGATCATTAAGTTAATTCTATGTATAGTGCTTGGGTACGGTTACTCGTATTAGGTATATATTTTCAAAACAACAGGTATTCTTTGACTGATGCGCAACATGTCATTTCGTGTACGATTACTGCTACAAGATATAGTGTCAGTCTAATTTATATTCTGTGACTGAAGCACAGTGTGAAAGTTCGCATACGATGACTGCTACAAGATATATTTTCAGTCTAATTTGTATTCTGTGACTGAAGCACAATGTAAACGTTCGCATACGATTACTACTACAAGATATATTTTCAGTCTAATTTATATTCTGTGACTGAAGCACAATGTGAAAGTTCGCGTACGATTACTACTACAAGATATATTTTCGAACTAATTTGCTTTCTACAACTGCTGCACAATGAGAAATATCGTGTGCCATCACTGCTACAAGATATATTTTAAAAAGAATGTTTGTGTTCAACGACTTAAGCACAATGTGCTATTTCATGTATGCTCGCTGGCACAATATGTATTTTTTCATAATCATAATAACTGGTGTTCCATGACTGAAAGACGGTAGAGACTCGAATTTGGAACATGGTGTCCTTTACTGTGTTGGTGGTTTCACACACTGTCGACATCATCCACTTAATCAGCTGTATTCTAATCATCCTGATCATCTACAAGACGAACAAGCTCAAGGACCACCAAGAACAGCTGTTGGCGCTTCAGAATTTGGCGGAACTCTTCTACGAATGCGTGCACATCATCAACACGGCTCCACCTCTGTACAACTTCTTCATGCATGAAACCGTGGAAAAGGCCCTGAGTGTTACCACCACCATCCTTCTCACTCTGTCGCTCCAGATTCTGGCCCTATTGGCCATAGTGTTGGCTATTGCTATAACGAAGGCTTTAAAGTACAAGATCATAGTGACCAAGCAACGTGTGTATGTGGTGTTGGCGATTCTTGTTCTGCTGAATACATTTGTTGGGTCGCTGTTTTACTTACCAGGAATACAAATCGTGGAACACGTGGCCCACGTGGAAGACAGTAACAATAGTAGCTCATATGCAAGTAACATAGTATACGTGTTTTCCTTCTGTTACCAGATTATTCCGCCCTTGTTTATTCAGTTCGTGGGCTTTTACAAAGTTTCCCGTTTTGCTCGTTGGCATTCAACTGGGTTTATTTCGCGAAGAATCAAGATCTACATGCGCCGAGCTAAACTTATTCTGGCAATATGTATCTTACTGTATATATCCTATATCCCACACATGGTGATGGACGCCTTTTTGCATTTTGCTCAAGACCAAACTGACATTATGAACACTTTGACCGTGATATCAAGTTTTCTTCCTGATATTTATAATGTCAGCAAACTCCCAGTGTTTCTTGTATGTTATATGCCTTATAGACTCACGGCCAGGTCTATGATCTTGCGAACCAAGAACCCAGTACGTATTTATCCGTCATCAACAGGTTAACACTTCCTAGAGTCTTAGTGTCTTGTTCTTTTTTTATATAATGTTTAGTAGCCGTTAAGTTGTTTTAGGTTTCGGGGTTTTTTTGTTTTTTTTTTGTTAGTTTTTTTCAATTTGATCTTGGAAATGCCAATTATTTATTAAACTGTGCAAACCTTATTAATTAACGTTTTTGGTTACTCTGTGTCTCTCTCTCTCTCTCTCTCTCTCTCTCTC
>JAECMU010074396.1:0-22607 GCA_016106625.1 Dracogyra subfuscus
AAAAACGCCTCTAATAGTCAAAACTATGTCTTAGTGTTTAAAAACTAGGGTATGTCCCTTTATCTTCCCAATTTATTTTGCAAATATGTTGTTTTTATTCTTCTTTGTGTAGAGTAACATTTTATACATAACAGAAACGTACTAACTCGGAAACTATGGTCAATTGCTTGAAAAAAAAAGAAATACTAAAAAACAAACAGAAAAAAAACCCCACAATATTCTACGTGTTTTAAACATATTATGGTAGTACACAAATAACTTCCGGCTGGGTCAGAGTTCGATAGAGAAGTTAACACCACAAGTCCTGTGATTGGTGATAAATGTTCAAATGTGTTGATTGTAAAACAAATTAGTTTCATCTGGGCAAAATTTAAAAAAATACAATTGTATTTCATCTACTACCACTGTGTCAAGTAGCCTTGTGCTTGAAACATGTATGGGGAACCTGTAAAAAAAAAGTACTAACATTTTGTGCGGAACTAGGGTAGACGTTACCCGTTATCTCTGAAATGAGCAGCTTGACCTCCAATTTCTTCTGATTCACTTTAATAGTGAGGGGTAGTAGTATTTATATCTCTGGTGTTTATGTCGATTGATAAGATGTAGGTAAGTGTTTTACCACATATGTTACTATTGTCGTCTATGGAATTTGATTTGGTAGCAAACACTCGCACAAACTCTTTAATTCGATGTTCAGGCTAAAGTACCCTTTAAAAGGTGGTTGGGTTGTGTATATGCACACGTGTACACATTCAGTTCCTTTTTAATATATATTGTAACCGTCTCCTGTTATTAGACAATAATAACTATGTTCTTAAAATTATTTTCTTTCTTATTTCTTTTGTAGGACGCCGTTCAAGGTAAGACATTTGGTTTTGCTTCCCGTTTTAACAGAAATGCCATCAATTTCAAGCTCGAATACTTCCATATTTGATCTGAGAGAACAATAACGTATTCTTCACTCTTAAATTAGTGTCTTACTATTTGGACAATCTGATTAAAATTAGCTCTACTTATCTACCATGGTAATAGTAATCAACTAGTGCTCTAGTGTTGTCGTTAAATAATACAAACTTTAACTTTCATAAGGAATTCATAATTTAAAAGACGAAAAAGATATGAGATTCCAACTGAATACTTATTAATAATTGAATGAAAATTAACTTAATATTCGAATTTCTATTATATTACTGTTTTGTCTTCTAGGAAATTTGGTAAGGAAGAATGTTGATGAGCTAACGGCATCTGAAATACTTGACTTGCAAATCGCCCTGGACAAACTGGAGGAAGATGACGGTGAGAGTGGATACCAGAAGATAGCCAGTTACCACGGCGCCCCCGCCCAGTGCACCGACAAGAACGGCCAACCCCAGGCTTGCTGCGTCCATGGAATGCCCACTTTCCCTCAATGGCACCGTCTCTACATGGTGCAGATGGAAAGGGCGCTCCAACAGAAGGGATCCACAATCGGAATCCCCTTCTGGGATTGGACTCAGCCGCTCAAGAGTCTGCCCAGCCTGGTGGATGATCCCATCTTCATCGACCCTCAGGGTGGCAAGGCCAAATCGAACGCGTGGCACAACGCGGCAGTGAAACACGCCAACACACACACCGCTCGGGCCGTCGATGACCGTCTGTTTGAGAAGGTGTCAGCGGGAGAGAACACCCACCTATTTGAGGCGGTCCTGGACGCCCTGGAGGAAGACGACTACTGTAACTTTGAACCTCAGTTTGAGATTGCGCACAACACCATCCACTACTTGACTGGCGGGAGATACAAGTAGGTTTACGACATGTAGAGAAATTATAATATAAATGATAATGTATCTGACGGTAACACCTGTAAAAAAATAAAAAAATAAAAAAATAAAAACAAACAAACAAACAAAAAAAACACCAGTAAAAAAGTTCGATGGGTTTGACCGAACACCCCTTGAAATCGCTTTTTTTTTTTAATAATTTAATATATCTGACATTATTATATTTACTCAACATAGAAATATATCTCTGCAATCTATTTTGGAACCCTTCTTTTCAAAATCGAACCGCCCTTTTCAAAATCCTATGTACGCCCATGTAACAATAGACAAAAACTCGATTCTATAACCATTACTTCGCAGACGCACGTGCGTTTTTAAAAACAATGATTTTTTTTAAAAATTTAAATAAAACTAGGATGATCAGAAACACTTCACAAGTACAAAAAGTAATGCAGTATGACTCTAATAGTGAAAAATACGCCTTAGTGTTTAAACACTAGAGTCTGTCATTTTAAATATGACCTGCGTTTGACGATCGATATCTTCTGCGGATGGGGTAAGAGCTAAATCTAACTTGGATATTGTCAACATTCGATGTTTGTCAGAAATGAATAAATGTTATTTCCCCCAGCATTGGGCATTTTCATTTAATTCGAACAAAAACCAGCCTTCCCCCATAAATTATGAAAGCCCGTACGCATATGTTATATATGCACGATGACAAACGTGTTTGATTCCCAAATGACCTAACAACTGTTTACCTGCAGGTATTCCATGTCGAGCCTGGAATACACGTCATACGATCCCATCTTCTTCCTACACCACTCCAACGTAGACCGTCTCCTGGTGATCTGGCAGGAACTTCAGAAACTGAGAAACAAACCTTCCGACCATTCCAACTGTGCCCTGCACCAGTTCCACGAAAAGATGGAACCCTTCAGCCGGGACAGCAACCCCATCGCCGTCACCAAGCAGAACGCCGCTGCTATAGATGCGTTTGACTACACCAAATTCGGCTACAGGTAAATCAAGCTGGCTGTTACAGATCCCGAGAATTGTTTAAACATCAAATTATGTCGTAAATTAGGAAATAACGTACAACAGTCAAACCTGTCTTAAGCGGTCACACGAGGGAGTAAATGAAAGTGGCCGCTTGAGACAGGTGGCCACTGATTGCAGGTAGGCTACATATATAGTTTTTAAAAGAATTTGTTGTTGTTTCCTGATTTACCATCTGTACTGCTAATCAACGGGTGTACGCTTCACAGTTGACTATAACTTTTGACATATCGTCTCCTTCAGAAATAATGGAATACATTAAATTAACCGTTCTCAACAAGTTTGTTTTATTTTTGCATTTAAATGTAAATATCTTTGTTTCTTTTAAAGAATAAAGGTTGATTCTAAAATCAACTGTTTGTGTCACAAATGTCTTTCATTTTATAAGCAAAGTGAAAAAAAAAAACCCAACCAAAACCCATAACACCTCTCCCTTAAAGAAAACGTTGTGCACGGATGGCTGATCCTCCCCCACCCCCGTAGTTACAACCATGATACAAAATTATACAATATATTTTTTAAAAACCCTGTGATAACAATAATTGTTTTGTTTGGATTTCAGTTACTCCGACCTTCACCTTAACGGTATGACAATCGCAGAACTGAAAGCACTCTTGGACGAACGTAGTGCCTCAGAGCGATTCTACGCCAGCTTCCGCCTACACGGTCTCGGCACGTCAGCTAACGTCGCTGTCCACGTGTGCCACCCTGCTAGCGACGACAATTCAGGCGACCACTGCAAGTTCGCCGGAGACTTCTTTGCCCTCGGTGGTCCCAGTGAGATGCCGTGGAAATTCCGCCGACCTTACAAATTCGACGTTACCAAGACGCTGCATAGCTTTGGCTTGGCTCATAGCGAACCTTACTACGTCAAAGCCTTCTTGTCATCCGTTAACGGAACCGCTCTGGATGCGTCTCTGCTGCCGAAACCAACTCTTTACCACAAGCTAGCCAGTGGACAACATGATCGTTAGTATATTTAGTTAGTCTAGTTAGTCTAAATAAGTTTGGGTGCAATACAAAACATTGTCATGTTCTATGTACGAAAGAAAAGGACATTTCAAAACTAAAATGACATTTCGTTTTCAAGGTTTGTATTTGTTTGTTTTGTTGTTGTTGTTGTGAAGAGGTATGCACACCTGAATACCCGCTAGGTACAGGCCTGATAATTTATTATCAAATCTTCTATTCAGGGCACATTATATACTCGTTTAGGAAAGCTAATGCTATGTATGCAATCACATTGCAATTAGTTTCTCAGGAAGACCCCAACCACACCCCGACAGTAACTCCAATAGAGGGGGTGGGCATTTTTTAATGACGCACTCAACACATTATAAATACGGTTATATCGGCGTCGGACATATGGTTATGTCGAGAAAAAACCCAGTGGTTAGCTGACGGGGATCGATCCTAAACCGACTGCGCATCAGGCGGGCACTGTACCACTGGGCTATGCTGCCCGCTTCCATCAGACTTAGTCCTGTTAGGATTGTATTGACAGGCCAATACATAAGAATGTGTGTGTGTGTGTGTGTGTGTGTGTGTGTGTGTGTGTGTGTGTGTGTGTGTGTGTGTGTGTTATAAAATGTACGATTTACACCAACACGTATCTTAGTTTAGAAATGTATTCAATCTACAAAATATTTTTACTCAACTCACTAACCATACATCGATAATTCAGTTTGGTTGAGCTAATGGTATAAATGTTTTCACTCTACAATCTATTTCTCAGCCACTCCACGTAAAGCTGATGCCTCCAAAGTAGTGGTGAGGAAAAACATCAACCGTCTGACTTCCGAGGAGACGTATGAGCTTCGTCGTGCCATGGAACGTCTTCAAGAAGACAAGTCGGTCGACGGATACCAGGCCATCGCCGAGTACCACGGTCTGCCAGCACGCTGCCCATTCCCAGATGCCAAGAACAGGATGGCTTGTTGCATACACGGAATGCCCACCTTCCCACATTGGCACAGACTGTTCATGACACAGGTAAAATAAACGTTATATTACTAATTGTTTTGTTTAACGACACCACTAGAGCACACTGATTTATTAATCATCGGCTATTATATGTCAAACATATGATCATTTTAACAGAGGAAACCTGCTTGTCATTAGTATCAAGGGATCTTTTATATACACCATCCCACAGACAGGATAGTACATACCATGGCCTTTGATGCACTGGCTGGAACATATTACTAATGAAGTGTCATTTCCTAGATGTTTTGTTTTCGTTAATACCATCACCACGGAACTGATAAATGTATCCGTCTCGTTTATATATCCGCCTGTTGGATAATATTGTTGCACAAAAGTAGAGACATCAATATTAATGGACACATTTAATTTCATTACCTTATTTCAGGTACGTATATTCTTTCATCAGATCCTGGTTTCCCAGACTCCAACAAAACTATACCCCCCCCCCCATATCCCTAGAAAAATCGAAAACACCCAAAACCATGCAAAGCAACAGCAAAACAAACGTAAACAAAGGCATAGTTACCATTTCTATCAAAGTATAATAATTACAATAAAATATTAAAACAAATAATTCTATATTTAAAATAACAGATTGAAGATGCTCTCATTCGTCGTGGATCACCTATCGGTATACCATACTGGGATTGGGTACACCCACAATCAGCACTGCCGTCCCTAGCAGCCGAAGCTAACTACCACGACCCACACGAACATACAGAGAAACACAACCCATTCTACAACGCTGCCGTGGCTTTCGAGGGCGGCACCACGTCACGCTCCATCGACTCCAGGCTCTTCAAAGCTCCCGATTTCGGCGACCACACCTACCTATTCGACGGAATGTTGCTGGCCTTAGAGCAAGACGACTTCTGCGACTTCGAAATCCAGTTCGAGATCATACACAACGCTATCCACGCGTGGGTGGGCGGTAGCGAACAGTACGCCATGTCTACTCTCCACTACACGGCATTCGACCCGATCTTCTACCTGCACCACTCGAACGTGGATCGTCTGTGGGCCATCTGGCAAGCGCTGCAGATCAAACGGGGCAAACCGTACATGGCTCACTGCGCCAAGTCCTACATCCACCAGCCTCTGAAGCCTTTTGCTTTCGAGTCGCCACTGAACAACAACGAAAAGACGAAGAGGAACGCCGTGCCCACCAACATCTACGACTACGAAAATGTGCTCGGGTACACGTACGACTCGCTCGAGTTTGGCGGGATGAACATTGACGAGTTGGACCACTACATCGAGAAACAGAAGAAGAAAGAGAGAACTTTTGCAGGCTTCATTCTCGCTGGGATCAAGACCTCGGCTAACGTTCAGGTGTTCATCAAGAAAGAAGGAGGCGAAACGTTCGAGGCCGGGACATTTGCAGTTCTGGGAGGATCAAAGGAGATGGAGTGGGCATTCGACAGACAGTACTGGTTAGTAACAGTTGTGCATTTCTGGTTGTACTATACTAAATACAATCTCACAGGCAACCATGTTAATGTTTGTGTTTTTAAAAAAAACCCACTATATGCAATACATGTATATTATACAAAAACTATGACCCATAAATATCAGTACTATAACCCCTAGCTCAAAGTATTAACTAAAGAAAAGGGTACCATTCATAGCTCATTTTCAATGTAACCAGACATTTTGCTGAAAAGTAAAAAGTACATTGATTTTTTTTATTATCTTATCATCGGCTATTGGACGTCAAACATATGGTCATTATGACACTGCTTTTTTAGAGGAAACCCACTGTCGCCACATAGACTACTCATTTACAACAGGCAGCAAAGGATCTTTTATTTGCCCTTCCCACATACAGGATAGCACAAACCATGGCCTTTGTTGCACCAGTTATGGATCACTGGTCGGTGCAAGTGGTTTACACCTACCCATTGAGCCTTGCGGAGCACTCACTCAGGGTTTAGAGTCGGTATCTGGATTGAAAATCCCATGCCTCGACTAGGAACCGAACCCAGTACCTACCAGCCTGTAGACCGATGGCCGATCCATGACGCCACCGAGGCCGGTTTGTTGAAAAGGGACTAACATTTAATCTGTCAGTTCCCTTCTACAAATGTTTCAGTAAAGTGGTATATATTTGCTAATACATTTTCATACACAATTCATTTTAATCATAATTTAAGGCTTAATATTTATATTTAAAAATATATACGTTTGGTCATCAACTTTGATACCTTACTTTTAATGCTGGTACCTGCATTGTTAATGCAAAATTTATGAAGAATTATAAAATAAAATAAAAGTCGAGTTAATAATGCAATGACAAAGTTGTTCTAGAGACATATTTAAGCATTTGTTGATGTTTTAATTTGGAAATCCAATATGAACGACAAAACCGTAATGCGTGATCAGGGCCGTATCTGCACAATACAGAGTCAAATGGGTATTTGGCGAAATAGTGGTTGATTGAATGAATCTGTACCTAGTGTCTCGTCTATAGCAGGGCAGCCACGTGACTTCCGAGGATATAGTTTACTGGCGATGTCATCCTTCTTCCACAGCCAAAAAGAGGATTGCCACACCCAGACAAGTTTACTAAAGCAAAACTAGCACCGGACAGAGTTCGTTGGAATAAATACAGTTGTAATGACATGCACTCATAAATCACTATCACAGCAGTGATTATGTTAGGTGTTCTCTTAAAGGGACATTCCTGAGTTTGCTACATTGTAAGATATTTCCGACTAATAAAATATTTCTACGATTATACTTACATATTAAATATATTTTCTTGCTTAGACTATCAATGTCTGTATATTTAATGTATTTCTGGTCGTCTTAATATTTATAAGAAGCCCAAACTGCATTAGGAACTAAAATGAAAATAAACTTTTAATATAGAGCCACTAATATTCTAAACAAGAAAATATATGTAAGTTTAATCGCAGAAATATTTTATTAGTCGATAACATCTTAAAATATTGCAGCAAAGTAAGGAATGTCCCTTTAAACCATTAGGTTATAATATGTATAATGACAGTTCCGTTTCTTTGCAGGATGGACATCACCGATAGTCTGAAGGAATTTGGTCTTACCCACAATGAGCACTTCCATATTGAACACACCATAACATGCGTCAGTGGTGACACACTGGATAGCAACCTTATTCCTGCAGCCAGTGTTATGTTCAAACCAGCATCAAGTAAGAATATTTAGTTTTTCACAACCACAGTGCCTTAGTGCATTTTAATCTACTGATTAAAATCTACTCCCAGATGTTAACATTATAATTAATATCACAGAATCAAACTTTATGTTTCATTCTATTGGGAATATTCTGGTTTTAGTTCTTTTTCGTTTATTAATTATAAATTTAAAGGGACATTCCCGAGTTTGCTGCATTGTAAGATGTTTCACATTAATAAAATATTTCTATGATTAAACTTGCGTATTAAATCTATTTTCTTGTTTAGAATATCAGTTTCTGTATATTCAATGTGTTTCTGGTCATCTTAATATTTGTAAAAAGCCCAAACTGGATTTTGTCTTCAAATAATTTCTTATGTACCAAAACATATTTTGTAGGAAATCAAATGAAATGTACGCTAGTACATATATTAGAACGGTCAGAAACAAGTTAAATATACAGCCACTGATATGTTATGCAGGAAAATATAGTTGATATGTAATTACAATCGTTTAAAAGTCGCCGTTAGTCAGTAACATGTTACAAACTGCAGCAAACTCAGGAATGTCCCTTTAAATGAACATTCTACGATGATTAATTAACCAATTGAAATATATGAAACAAAATTTAAAAAACTTAGTAGGTTAATTAAAGGAAAATGAACTTAAATCATATTTAAATGTTTTATTAAACCGTAATATAAAAACCACATATGCCATCATTAACAGGACTTTCATAACGAAAGAACAAAAACATTAATTCTTATCACCACTATTTTGTTTCTGTCTTTTAGCTCACACTCACGAAATGCACGAACACAACATTGTCAGAAAGAACGTGAACCATCTTACGCGAGAAGAAACCCATGAACTAAGAAAGGCTCTGGCGAAACTCCAGAAGGACGAATCAAAAGGTGGATTTGGACGGATCGGCGCATTCCACGGAGAACCCGAATGGTGTCCCAGACCAAATGCCGAAAAGAAGTTCGCTTGCTGTGTGCACGGAATGGCCACTTTCCCTCACTGGCACAGACTTATCACGGTTCAGTTTGAGAATGCTCTGATAAAGCATGATTACAAGGGAGCCCTGCCCTACTGGGACTGGACCATCCCACATGAAGCTCTGCCAGCTCTTGCCAGTGAGAAGACCTATCTCGATCATGAGAGCGGCATAGACATCCCTAACCCATGGGAGCATGGTCACATTAAACTTGTTCATGCAAATACAACACGAGACGTTCAAAGCGAACTCTTTGAACAGCCATCCTTTGGCGAGTATTCTCAGGTCGCCCAACAAGTCCTTCTAGCACTGGAACAAGACGATTTCTGTTCCTTTGAAGTGCACTATGAAATTGCCCACAACCTTATACATGCTTTGGTTGGCGGTTCTGAGCAATATTCCATGGCTTCACTCAGGTACACTGCATTTGATCCCATCTTTTATCTCCACCACTCTAACGTCGACAGAATATGGGCTATCTGGCAGGCACTGCAGAAATACCGAGGCAAAGCCTACAACTCAGCGAACTGTGCTTTGACCGAAATGAGGAAGCCTATGCAACCATTTGGACTGGACAGTACAGTCAACCCTGACGAGAAGACCCGAGACCACTCCGTACCTCTTAATGCCTTTAACTACAAAAGTGCGTTTGGTTACGAATACGACAACCTCGAGTTTAATGGCTTGTCCATCCCACAGTTGGCAAGGGAATTGGACAGAAGGAGGTCGAAGGATAGGCTGTTTGCTGGATTCCTTCTACATGGTATAAAGAAATCTGCTCTGGTTAAATTCTACGTCTGCAAAGACGACAACTGTGACAACTTTGTTGGCCAGTTCTACATCCTAGGCAGTGAGAATGAGATGCCTTGGAATTACGATCGACTCTACAAATATGAGATCACAGAGGCTTTGCACAAGCTGGGCCTGCGTCACACAGATCGAATCTCTATACGCTATGATGTCATAGATCTCAAAGGAGAGAATCTTGGCCATGAGGTGTTTGGAACAGCATCCATTTTACGAGAACCTGGAAGTGGTAAGACAAACATTATATTCTGTAATCTATTGCAGAGCAAATAAAATGTAACCTCTTATTTAGTGGTCACCTGTCTTAAGCATATCACATTATTCTATATTATATAGACATCTGTCTTAAGATGTGGGTTTTTGGTGCATATTCTTAGCTAGCGGGGTGGGGAGGAGGGCGGGACGTATCCCAGTGGTAAAGCAACCTCTTGATTCACAGTCGGTCTAGGATCGATCCCCGTCGGTGGGTTCACTGGGCTATTTCTCGTTTCCGCCAGTGCACCACGACTGGTATATTAAAGGCCGTGGTGTGTGCTATTCTGTTTGTGGGATGGTGCATATAAAAAGACCCCTTGCTACTAATAGAACAATTTAGTAGGTTTCATCTCTAAGACTATAATATGTCGAAATTACCACGTTTGATATCCAATAGCCGATGATTAATAAATCAATGTGCTCTAGTGGTGTCGTTAAACAAAACCGAGTTATGAGAAGTGTGACTGTATTTAGTTTATATTTGTCTAAGTAATCTGCAAATGTTAATATACTAAAACGCAAAAGAAACGCAGGTTCTCATTAAATTGGATATAAAATATTAAAAAAACAAAACTAAATGAAGATTTCAACATTTATTTTGGAGCTACACCAATTCGGCACACATTGGTGTTGGACATTTTTGATTGAATTCCTATTTGGCTATTCTTTCATTTCATAAAGTAGGGTGGGGGTCCATGTTAAAAATATCAAAGAGACGACCTGTAGCACTGTCAAAGTCAGTATCGCGTGTGACCACCATGGGCCTTCAAACAGGCAGTGCAACGTCTCCTCATTGAGTTGACAAGCCGTTGAAAGAATCCCTGAGGGAGTGAGTTCCATTCATGGACCAATACTGCTTCCAGCGCCTGGAGATTCTGATGTTGTCCGCGAGCCTGAAGGCGACGTCCGGTTTCATCCCAGACGTGTTCGATAGGCGCCATGTCCTGTTATAAGGCTGGCCACAGCAACGTTGGGATGTTGTGCTGAGCCAGCAACGCCTGTGTTGCCCTGGCAATGTGCGGCCTGGCATTGTCTTGCTGCAGCAAGCGCACACGTGGGTGAGCGGCAAAGAAGGGAACGACGTGATTGTTGATGACATCATTTTGGTACACGACGATATTAACGCGTTGTCTGAACACATGAAGTTGTGTTCTGTGGTTGAATGAGAACCCACCCCACACCATCACACTACCCCCGCCCCATCGGTCGGCCTGCAGAACGCAGCAGTCGAAGTAACGTTCATGTCGACGTCGCCATACTCGGATTCGGCCATCAGGGTTGGAAACATTGTAACGGCTCTCATCAGTAAACAAAACTTGATGTTGTTGCGCCCACTGTTGACATTGTTGGCGGTGCCGAGGGGTCAATATTGGTCCCACATAAGGACGGCGGTTACGGAGTCATGCTGCCCTCAGACGGCGTCGGACGGTATCGGCGGACACTGGACCATGTGGACCATGCACCTGGTGAGCGGTGTGAGCTGCTGGCAGCATCCGATTCCTAAGGTGGGTCACCCGGATGTACCGGTCTTGTGCTGCGGTTGTCACCCTCGGGCGGCCGGTGCGTGGTCGATCGTTCACAGATCCAGTGATTTGGTGACGTTGAGAAAGGCGTGCGATTGTCGAAAAATGACATCCCAATTATATGGCTACAGCAGTACGGGTCTGTCCGGCTTGCAACATCCCGATGGACATCCCTCGCTGGAGTTGCGTCAGTCGCGGCATTTTTAAAATTTGATTCTGTTGTCTGTCACTACTCAAATAGAATTTATGCGATTAAATCCAGGTGTGTAGGCTTTAAGAGCATTTCATTGAGTGTGTTTGCACTGGATTCATGATACGGATGATCCAGCACTTGCATAAAATGTGTTTCGAGAATTCGTGACGTCACACAGGTAATGAAATTGACACGCAGGTGGGACTGCGGTGTGGGCGTGTGCCATGTCCTTTAACACAGTTGAGGTTCAATTCCACCAAAGATACTGCTTTAAAAAGTGTAATTCTTTCGCATTTTCAGGACCTGCGTTTCTTTTGCGTTTTAGATAATTACATAATGCCACTGCAGTCATACTGATAGTTTTCTTTGTGGCAAACCAGTTTTATGTAACTTGCTTATCCACATTAGAGTACAATTGAAACTCTATTGTTTAAAGGCATACTATCACTTATTTAAGGACCTTATTTCTCTAAAAATTGATTAAAATTAAAATTACATTAATTGTTGGAAAACAAATGTAGCTATCGCATCACCTTAACTGAATCATGATGGAGTGAAATCCATGTCAACCCTCTCGGCAATTTTAGTTTTTGAATTATGGAGCATTGCCATAATTCAATTGTTTTTATTTTTATTTTTACACAGTATCATTAATAAATGGAGTATGGTGGTTATGAAGATGGTTGAATAAGGTACATTTAGGGACAAATCAAATTAGTTTTGTTCGGGTAATACTTTGTGAGACCATTAAATAGGTCCGTGGTCTGTGACAATATGCCTTTAACTAGGACCCAATATCGCACGTATAACTTTAAAAAGAAATTAAATTTAAATTTACAATGATAATTTATCCGACTGAATTTTAAAAACAATTTGGTAAATGTTAAATATGTGTATAATGATTGTTGTATATAATACAATAATAAATATTTGTTTCATGTATATTTCTCTTGACAGGCGTAGGTGACTCTGTAGACTATGTTGAGGCAGTGACAGCCGCCAGCCACGTGAGGAAGAACTTGAACGATCTCGATGATGGTGAGATAGAGAGTCTGAGGGCTGCCTTCAACAATCTTGCCAACGATGGCACATACGAACAAATTGCCAAATTCCACGGTGCTCCAGGTCTATGTGAACTCGATGGAAAGAAAATTGCATGTTGTCACCATGGCATGGCCACCTTCCCCCACTGGCACCGACTGTACCTTGTGCAGGTAGAAAATGCCTTACTCGAAAAAGGATCAGCAATTGCTGTGCCATACTGGGACTGGATTTCCCCAATAGGCAAACTTCCAAGCCTGATTGGTGACGCAACGTACTACAACTCCCGCCAACAGAGATTTGACCCCAATCCGTTCTTCAGGGGGAAAATCAGCTTTGAAAATGCAGTCACCTCCAGAGATATTCGACCCGAGCTGTTCAACAACAACTACTTTTACGAAAATGCCCTATTGGCTTTAGAGCAGGATAACTTCTGCGACTTTGAAATCCAGTTTGAAATCATTCATAATGCCCTTCACTCGTGGGTTGGTGGCCGCAGCAAGTATTCCCTGTCTTCGTTGGAATACACCGCATTTGATCCACTATTTTTCCTGCATCATTCGAACACCGATAGACTGTGGGCAATCTGGCAAGAATTGCAGCGCTATAGACACAAGTCGTACAACGCGGCCAACTGCGCCATCAACAAGATGAGCGTTCCACTGCATCCGTTCGACAACGAAGACCTAAACAAAGACGACATGACTCGACACAACAGCCGTCCTGCAGATACGTTTGACTACCAGAACAAGTAATTGATAGCCTTTTAATAAATCACTGTAAGGTAACCCTCTAGTATAGCAGTCCATAGGTACCGTGCATGCTTTAGTTTTAAACAGTTTGTACACCAATTCAGTCTAATTAAAATTAGCTCCACTATTACATGTGGATCTAACAGCAGCCAGTTGGAACTCATGTCCACCAATCAAAACCTTACTTGCAGAATCATGCCAGTAAAAATAATTTGAAAAAATTCCCCATTATCCTGAGGGTATTCAATATTTTGTGTGAATTACGAATACCTTAAAACATGTTTTATTTTTAAAAATAAATAATTTGTAATATAAAACTGAAGACTGATAACAGATCCCGTACGTATTGGTATAGTTCGCTGTACTGCGGCCACTATATGTACATGTATGTATGTATGTATGTATGTATGTATCTATGTATGTATGTAAAATCCATTTGACTTACTTTAAGGGTTTTAACTAATTTTATAATACATACATTGTTTTATTGGTATTTAAAAGTGAAATTGGAAGAGTGACGCCAATATTGCAAGAACAAAATGCATACGAATTATAGTCAGAATACAGCTAATGAGGACAAGTCATTAGCAATTGAAAAATGGCTCAGTACTAATGCAAAACGATTAGACAACTTTCGGAGCGAATGCTTAAAAAATCTTAACTGGTTAATTGAGTTTTCAGTTTTGTGACTGTATGGGTGGCCAACTGTAAAAGACCGTTTCAAATCATGCCAACTGACCATTTGTCTTTATACTAAATGAACATTAAAAAATACAGTGTATCTAGCATGATACATAATCACTATATTTTAACATTAAACCATTATGTTTGCAAATACGTTCTTACATATGCAATTTGCTGTTTTCAACTAAAAATGGATAATTTATTTGTACTGACTAAATCGCTCATTAACCTGTTCATTTTCCATCATTTGCATAATTATATATCTTCATTTTAATGTATTAGTAATTTAAATTTAACCCTTTTTTATTTTATCAGATTCCACTACAAGTACGACAGTCTAGAATTCAACCACATGAACATCCCTCAACTTGACCATCTCCTTCAAGAGAGGAAAGGTCACGACAGAACCTTTGTAGGATTCCTCCTGCACAACATTGGAACATCTGCTGACGTAGAGATCTTCATCTGTGTGCCCACAGGACACGGGGAAAAGAACTGCAACCATCCGGCTGGAAGCTTTGCTCTTCTGGGTGGTCCCATGGAGATGCCGTTCGTCTTTGACAGACTCTACAAGTATGACATCACCAATACTCTCAGGCAGCTTGGAGTGAGTCTTGATAGCGAGGCCTTCGACGTCCAGATCCGAATCCACACTGTTGATGGAAAATACCTAGATAATGACGTCATTCCCAAGCCTACTGTTCTGTTCGAACCCGGAACACGTGAGTGCTGTTTAAAAATATTTTTTCAATAATTATTCGAATGAGCTCTGTCCGGTGCAAGTTTTTAATTAGGAAACTAGTCTGAGAATGGCAGTCCTCTTTGTGACAATGCAAAAGGGATACATTCTCTAGTAAAGGATCTGATTGGAAGTGGCTGTCCTCATATAGAAGAGACACTGGATAGATATTCGTATAATCATCCACTATTTTGCCAAACGCACACTCGACTGTATTGTAAGGATATACGTCCATGATAATGTGTTATGGTTGTGTCCTTTACAAACCTATGCACGATAAATATTATTGGGTGCAACCTATATTTAAAAAACAATATATAGATAGAATGTAACCTTCAGTTGTAGCAGTTACTTAGTCAGTCCATTGAAATACTAAGAGAAACGGAATTAATTTGTGTTACAATCTTCGTTGCAAACTTTGTTCATGTTGACATAACTCCTCAACTGAATACAATGTTAAGATTTCATTGTACACAATATAACATGATACAATAAAAGAGCAAATGTCAGGGAGTATTAATTTTTAATTATATATTTTTCCTTTGAACCAGCATACAATTTAATGTCTTCAAACGTGCACGGCGATTTTTATAAGATATCATTACTTAATTTAAAGGACACCAGGGTTGTTAGTTAAAACTGATGTATGTATACATCACATTGCTTTACTTATTTTATTTTTGTCTTATTTTACCAGTTATGACAGCTAATATATATACTGTAACTTACTTTTTTCAATGTTTCATATTATTCCAGATTCACATCAACATGGCGATGGTACAACGGAACCATACAAAGTGAGGAAAAACATAAACTCACTAAGTCCATTTGAAATTCTGTCCTTGGCTAGAGCTCTGAGGTCAATGCAAGCTGACTCATCTGCTGATGGTTACCAAGCCATTGCCTCATTCCATGCTCTTCCTCGTCTATGTCCTAACCCACACAGCGCTGAAAGATACGCCTGCTGCGTTCACGGCATGGCCACGTTCCCACAGTGGCACAGACTGTACACCGTGCAGTTTGAAGATGCACTCCGAAGACACGGATCACAAGTTGGAATTCCATACTGGGACTGGCTGCGACCAGCGAAATCTCTGCCACCCCTACTAACCATACCTAAGATCCACGATCCAATCGGCCACATGGACTTTGAGAACCCCTTTTTGAAAGCTAAGATTGAATTTGAGCAAACAGAAACTGAGAGAGATATTGATAGCAGCAAGCTGTTTAGCGAGGCGAGCCACAAGAATTGGTTTGTCCAGCAGGCGCTTCTGGCTCTAGAGCAGGAAAACTATTGCGATTTTGAGATTCAGTTTGAGATACTACACAATGGAGTCCACTCGTGGGTCGGTGGAAGCAAGGTACACTCACTGGCTCATCTCCACTACGCCTCTTATGATCCTGCCTTTTACGTCCATCACGCAGAGACTGACAGACTTTGGGCTATCTGGCAAAAACTTCAAGAGTTCAGAGGACAGGATGGCAGCGAGAGCAACTGCGCCATCGATCTGATGAAGATCCCTCTAAAACCCTTCAGCTTTGGCAGTCCGTACAATCTGAATAGCAAAACGAAAGAATTCTCCAAACCGTCAGACACTTTCGCTTATAAAGAACGATATGGCTATGTCTACGATTCACTGGACTTCATGGGGCTTGACACTGCAAGGCTTGATTCTTTCATCAGAGAAAAGCAAGAGGGTGATCGAGTGTTTGCCGGATTCCTTCTGAAAGGATTTGGGTCTTCAGCATCCATTTCATTCGAAGTAAGAACATATTAATTCATTTTAATTATTGGAGGGATGATGCATATTTTTAAAAAGTTAGTGTATCTCGGTAATAATCAGAGGCCTTTATTTTCTTTAACACCGTAATCCAGAGAGTGTATTGAAATTTAGAATATTTAAAGTAATATGTTCTTATAGGTAGCAGTGTACCAAGTAACAGTTCTCCGATTTAGAGTTATAATTGCACCTGACTTTAAATGTCACTTGCGGTTATAAAATGTCAGCAAATTCCTAGGGTAATTATTTCTGTTCTGATTTACTTTAAGGGTGAGGGATTGTAATATTTATATGCATGGTATATAGGTGGAAACCGGTACCGTGATGCGAACACAGCCCCTCCCAGCCTTGTTTCCAATTGCTTAAACACTACGCCACCAATGCCGGCATTTCATGGCTAACATCAATACGTATTCATAGATTATTTCTAATAATAATTAATGGTTATTCAGTCCCAGCATATTCATGCCCTCATTTTGTTTTGTTTTAGATTTGTAAACCAGATGCAAGCTGTACGGAGGGAGGATATTTCACCGTCCTTGGAGGTTCTGCAGAGATGCCCTGGGCCTTTGACCGTCTGTACAAATATGACATCACCAGCGCACTCCATGATGCCGGTCTGCATTATGATGACTCTTTCTCCATCACAGTCCACATCACTGCTCTAAATGGAAGCATTCTAAACGAATTGATTCCAACTCCAAGCATTATCTTCACGCCAGGCACACGTATGTACAACAGAATAGCACAGATATGTTTTGCAATCACGCAGTAACGAAGATATTTGCAACACATATTTCTGTAATTCTGTTACTGAACAGGTTGCTTGTCCTACGTATGGAGCACAATATTCAATGCTTAATGACATACAGTAATATATACATGGGGAGAAGGATGGACATGCATGCACACACATACGTATACTTAATATATAGCAGTTGTGTATGATATATACTATATATTATCTTATATGATGCGGTGACTGTCATATTATTAATATACATTTTAGATTTTAACTTTAATAAAATACGTGATTGCTTCACGAAAGTAGCACAGCAATAATTCTACAAAAGGTTATAACGTCACATTATAAATATGTATACCTATATTTGTCTTACCATAACACGATAATCAATAAACTTAATGTAGTAAGATTGTTTTTGCGTTAAGTATTTTAGATTAGACTTCCACTATATGGACCAGTCTATCTGTTGTAGCGAACCACGATATGATGGCGTGTTTGAGTCAGTGCGTGAATGTGTGTTTCTCCGCGTGCGCTTGTGTGTGTGTGTCTTTATGTACGTTGTTATGTGTGTGTCTGCGTGTGTTCACGTATGTGTATTTTATATGATACATGCTATTTGTGAAAGGTTAACTGAACTTCTGAATATATATTAACTTTGTTTTTAATTTCTTGTATTCAAACAGGAGACAACCACCGATGGAAACATTCTCCTAACACTGTCCGAAAGGAAGTGTCATCGCTGACAGAAAGAGACATCCAGAGTCTGACGGCTGCTCTCCGAGACCTGCAGGAAGACAGCGGCTCTGATGGATTTGGAACCATTGCGTCCTTCCACGGCATGCCACTACTGTGCCAAGATCCAGAGAACCCAACAGTGGCATGCTGCCATCACGGCATGGCAACATTCCCACACTGGCACAGGCTTTATGTGTTGCACTTTGAAGAAGCCCTGAGAAGACATGGAAGCAGTGTTGCTGTTCCATACTGGGACTGGACGAAAGCTATCACTGCTCTCCCGAAACTGTTCACCACTCCACGCTACTATGATGCCTGGAAAGACGAGGTTGTTCTCAACCCGTTTGCCCGAGGTTACATTTCCTCTGAATCTACGTATACCGTTAGAGATGTACAAGACATGCTGTTTGAGCTGTCCACTGATAGAAAACATTCTATCCTCTACGACTATGCTCTCTATACTTTGGAACAGGAAGACTTCTGCGATTTTGAAGTCCAGTTTGAGGTCCTGCACAACTGGATCCATTACCTCGTAGGAGGAAGGCAAACATATGCTCTCTCATCACTACACTGGACATCATACGATCCTCTGTTCTTCTCGCATCACTCCTTTGTCGACAAACTCTGGGCACTGTGGCAAGAATTACAAAAGCGACGTAATAAACCACACGATCGAGCAGAATGTGCACTCAATCTGATGAGTACGCCAATGAAGCCGTTTAGTTTTGATTTGAATACCAACAGCCACTCGAAATCTCACGCTGTACCAAACACGCTCTTTGACTACACGGATCTCGGCTACTCTTATGACAACCTAGATCTTGCTGGGCATTCCATTGATGAAATAGAAGCTTCAATTGATAGCAACAAACGAAGGAACAGGGTATTTGCTGGATTTTTGCTGCATGGAATTGAAACTTCCGCTGATGTAAAATTCCAAATCTGCAAGACGTCTGAAGATTGCTATAAGGGTGGAGTTATTTTCATCTTGGGTGGTGCCAAAGAAATGCCATGGGCCTTTGACAGATTGTTCGAGCTGGAAATCACACAGGCTCTAAAGGACGCTGGTATTGAACCAGAGGATGTCTTCGATGCTCACGAGCCATTCTTCTTAAAGGTAGAAGTAACCTCTGTTGACGGACACATACTGCCATCGTCCAAACTGCCAGCTCCCACCATCATCTACAAACCTGCAGATGGTAAGAGTCAAATTCGCAAAACATTAACCCATCATCAAGATAACTGTATATCAAATATATGTCGTCAAGTATGGTCAGTGACTCTACCGCCACCGCCAATACCGCCACCATCATTCCCTCCTTCGTTAGATAACAAAGACACACAGTCTTCAAATAGCAGACGTGACAATAAGGGTATAACATATTTGAATTTATAAATATGTGAGCGGAGTGTGATATTCCAGATGATTTGTTGATAAAGTCAATAAAATAAATACTGAATCAGGGAATATTTTACAAACTGATTCTTCATCTCCTCATGGATTTTATTAACATGAAATTTACAAATATGTGTTAATGTAGAATTTTCATATTTATATTGTTTATATCTGTGCAGGCATAAATATATGAAGGGTTTGTGTTTACATGTGTTTTCTTTTATATTATTTACGAACTATATTTTCAGCTCTGTCCCTGTAGATGTAAGCACTAATGACCAAGCATGAGTTAGTTTTAGCCTATTTGTGACTTCCGTCATTTAAAACCACAATAGCAGATTGATAATAAATAAGTTAGAATTCCTTCTCAGCAAATTCATTAAATGGGCACTATATAATAAACCGTTTTAACACATTACTGTGCTATTTATAATTATTTGGAAGGTATACCGATTAACAAAAGAAACACATAATGCAAAATAATAAAATATTTGATTTAGCTTGTGATGTAAAAGACAATAACACTTAATATTAAGCTAAGAAACATTTAAAAGATACTGGATTAATTAATATCATATTATAACATACGTTAAATGAATTATGTGCAATACATTTGTTTCTTGGGGAGGGATATAATCGAGTGGTAAATCGCTCACCTGATACGCGGTGGGTCTGGTATCGATCCCCATCGGTGAGCCCGTCGGGCTCATTCACGTTCTAGCCATTACTTCAACGACTTTTTTTTTATCATGGTATGTGCTATTTTGTCTCGGGTGGCGCATATAAAAGATCCCTTGCTACTAATGTAAAAATGTAGCAGGTTTCCTCTCTAAATCTATATCAGAATTACCAAATGTGTGCCATCCTGTAGCCTATGATCAATAAATCAATGTAGTCTAGTGGTTTCATTAAACAAAATAAACTAACTTTGTGTTTCTTGCATTCCTTTTGTTACTCGGCATATGTAAAATAACATATACATACTAAGGGAAGCAACTCAGTATTAAAATAGTTTTGTGCGATTACTTCCTCTTTATTTTGTTTACTTAGGGAATACTAGTATATAAAGGGCATTCAAATCTGTTATCTTATTGAACATTTTCTCTCGCTTCAAAACTTAATTTGCTTCAAACATTTTCGAAGTTTTTGGGAATTGAAACAAACATCGTAATTTCAATATTTACGCCACATTTAGTACATTTCAATTAACGACCCTTTGACTGCTTTGTTATATAAAGTACAACCACAACAACCACAAATGGATTTAGCAATATAGAAGAAAAAAACCTACCCGAAAACCCCAACAACAACAACGTGAAAAACGTTTTACTGCACTTTCTTCTCGTAAATTGCAATAAATCTTTGGTACCAAATAGAAACGTTTAATGTATTTTTTCAAATTGCAAATGAAAGGACGGGAAACTACAACAAAACAAACTAAAACAACGACATTCTTAAGCTACCAGTTGACATCAATACATAATCAACTGCCACATTGTTCTGAATGTTGACCATACTTTCAGTTATTTCTGATGTGCGAAAACTATATTGCTTAGGTTTAGAACAGTCATTTACATGTGTCATTTGATTTATTCATAATGCATTTGCTTTTATTAATATTAACACGATGTTACGGAACATCGTATGTTAACTATAAGCATACAATACAAAATTAAGAATACCTATTAGACGTAGTTCGAAAATAAAATTGGTTGTGGGGTTTTGTGAATTTTGGTACAAACGGGGTAGGGTGGGGTCACATAATAAGCCTACTTAGCATGTTCAATAAAAACCGTTACATTACTATTCCTTGATATAATTTACTTTCTAAAAGTTGATTAAGTATTTATTTATTAAAGTATATTCATACTACTGCTTCCAAAGTTCCATTCAATCTATTTTGTGTTTTTTTTAGATCAATTTGTTTTGGATTTCATTAATTGTATATCTAACCTTCTAATTTTGATCGCGTCAATGTACAATTGGTGTTTTCATTACCTGGTAATACCTTCTATTTTTTTCAATTCAATCATCTTGGTATCTTTATACTTTGCACAGCTGTTTATAGTGTATTTCTTTTAATTTAACATTTAAATTTATATATGGATATTGACCATCAAGTCATTCATGTTTACCATTATTTGACACGCAATAGCCGTTATATTGTTGTGCTGGGGTGTCGTTAGACGTTACTTTATTCACGGCACCATCATTCTACCCGCAGGGTCTCACGAACACTCCATGTCGCACCACCACAGCGGTGTGGGCGTCAGGAAGAACGTCAACGATCTGACCCCATCTGAAGTCTCTAGTCTACGTCATGCCATGGCCGCCGTTCAGGCCGATTCTGGTGCTAACGGATTCCAAGCAATCGCCGGCTATCACGGAAGTCCACCCATGTGTGAAATGTCAGATGGAAGGAAAATGTCTTGCTGCATTCACGGTAAATATATACTGGTTTATACAAAAATTTAATATTAAATAATATACTGGATCGGATTTCTTCTGGTGGATTGTCCAATCCCCAAACAAGCCACAAGCCCTGTTGCAATTCGTAAATGGTTGAATCCTATGTATTGCGTTCCTTTTGAATTGAATTATTGTCATAACCACGATTAACTGCGCTTGTGCTTTTGTTTTTATTATCACGACAAATCAATGAGGGACTTCAAATCCTATCATTATACCTTTTCTTTTTAATCAAAGGATAAGGAGGTTGGGATTAAATATTTAGGGTGCTAATCAAACGGATTGCTATCCAGTCTTTCTTTACTCAAAGCACACATTAATTTATTTTTTAAATTACAATAAATGTTATAAACAACAAGATTAATTATAATTTTACATTTGAATTTTTTCTTTAAATGCATTACAAATTTATTGAATGAATTATATATTTTTAGCATGTATCTGGATGAATATTTATATATTTAAGGTACATCTATTAGGAACACCCAGTCAGTTCATTGCAGACATTTAATTCCACGTAGCTATG
>JAECMU010074409.1:0-11326 GCA_016106625.1 Dracogyra subfuscus
TATGTCCATTGTAAACTGAATAGTTTTTCTAAAGAACTAGCTGTATATTTGGCATTTATTGAAGAAAAAAAACCCTGGCTACAATCTAACTGTAGACCCTTGAATCGTCAACTTCGCCTGTTCCAGTTGCTAATGACGTCACCTTTAATGACGTCATTACCTTTCCGGGTGTTATTGTTATTCGATCCCGGAAAAATAATGTAATTAACCAATCACAATACAGAACGCACTCGCCGTCAGTTTACAATTGTTATTACACGCGTGCTTCGTATGATTATTATTAACTCGGTTATGCTGAACCACATGGATAATAAAAAAAGATTCCTTGCTGCTAATTGAAAAGAGTATCCCATGAAGTGGCGACAGCAGGTTTCCACTCTCAATATATGTGTTGTCCTTAGCCATATGTCTGACGCTATATAACAGTAAATAAATTGAGAAAACCCGCTACATTTTTCAATTACTAGCATTTTTTACATTACATACCACTGTCAGACATGGGGCACTGGCTGGGACGAGAAATAATCCCATTGAACCACCGACGGGGATCGATCCCAGACCGGCCGAGCCTAAAGCGAGGGTTTTACCACTCGTCTAAAATAATCATATTCAAATATTTTAAAAAGTGTATTTATGTGTATATATAGTACTTTTTCATTCTGGGACTAATATAGCCTAGTCACTGTTAACCAGCCAAAAAAAAAAAAAAAAAAAAAACGTTTAGAAAGAATTTCCTTTATGACGTCACCGATAAATATCCTATTTTTTCTATCTCCATTTAATGAGAGTTCCCAATTTTTTTTAACGATAAATATCGTAAATCATTACACACTAAGAGAACTTTACGATACGTTAGAAATCTGTGGTATCTGAAATCTACGACATTCGTGTTTTGCTCTTTACTAACTACGATATGTCGTATCTAAGATGGCTTCGAAAATATGGGCCCAGATCGGGAAGAAATGACATGGAATTCAAAAGGATTAAAAAGAAAGGGGGAGTGAAAAAACAAACAGAGAGAATTAAAAAACCAACCAAAACCCCAAAATAAAATACGTAATGCATAGATGAAAACAAAACAACAAAACAAAACAAACAAACAAACAAACAAACAAACAAACAATAATAATAATAATAAGTAATTTGCGTAAGGTATGTTACCCTTGAAACATAACAATTGGCTAACATATTTTCAATGGGAATACTTTGTAGGTGATGTATACAAGTTTGCAACTTTGTGTTGTAGATATAGGGACCAATAAAAACATCAGCCTTTGGTCGATGTCGCTTGAGGGATGTGTTTATATCCTTTGAGCGGTGCCAGTAACTGACTCAGAAGTAGCTGTCGAGGCGCTAGATTAAGGGTATCAACCACTATATTGACAAACCAAAAATGGGCTCTACATGTCGCAGAGATAAATGTGTAATATTCAAACAGTTATCCAATACCATAGTTTGACACCCAATAGCCGATGTCTTTTTCGTGCTGGGGTGTCGTTAAACATTCATTCATTCATTCAATTATAATACAGATATTGTTTCTTTGTCTGACCTGTACATTAATATTGTTATTATTATTATTAATTGTCATTACTATTGATGTTGTATTTTTTAAAATATATATATATGTTTACTGACACCAGTCTGTTAGGTAGCATGCACTACACTGAATTGAATTAGATATGATGCATTGCCAATAAATGATGTCCCCAGGACGAAGCGCTGGATTCATGGTATCAACGACCAGTTTGCCAAACACACATTGGGCTCTACATGCTGCCAATATACGGTCTTGATCACACATAACGGTTTTGTTGTTCAAATTGTTCAATGACTATTGACAAAGGCTGAATAGGGAGATACATGGCGATCAATGTTAAATATTGAAGTACTAACAATATAAAATGCATTTGTGTATGGATAATTAGTTGTGTTCATCTGAATCGCATGCCATAGAGTATTGAAACAGCTGGACAAGAAATTCGATACCTAACACAAAACTAATATTTAACGGACGGTCAGGGTTAATGATGAGTTCTTATGTTAAGTATATCATAAATATCATACAACGATACTGATCAGTAAACCAAGCATACGTGTTATACAGACATACATCTGTCTTCAAATCAGTCAGATGTATCGGCCGAGTTGACGAAGTTCAGTTTAGTTAGCAGGCTATGTTTTGCAGCAACCATTATTTCACGAGCAGGACGGTAAAATGTTTTCCAGACGACGAAATGACGAAGTGGATCGACTTATTCGGAAGAAGTCAGATATTGAGAGTGAAAACAAAACTGGATCATGTGGTAATATTCCAACTGGTTGATGTAGGTCCATAATGCAGACTCCAGTCTCAGCTCCTAGGATTTTGGTCTGGGACTGAAAACCAATATATCTCAAAACGTACTGAGGGACACGACTCTGTATTTTTTTTTTTTTTTTTTTTTTTTTTTTTTTTTGTCGTCGGCTTATTATAATAGACTGGATATGCTATAATTATCTAGTAGATCTACGTTTTGATGTTATTAAATGATATGGTACAAATTAATCATGTTTAATTAGCTTACTAGTACATGTATTTATTTTTCTGGGATAAAATAAAAAATTTTGTCAGTGTATGTAATAATAAATTGTTTATTTTTTATTTTATTTTTTTATTTTTTTTACAAAACAGCTTAGGTTAAATCTGTTCTACTTTTCTTACAGGATTTAAGACACTTGGGGGTGTGGGGTGGGGGTGTTAGAGAACGTTCAGATAAAATTAAAAAGATAATTCTTTACAAATTACCATCAAACTGAATAGATTAAATTGTCATTTCTAATACATGTATTATTGCAACTAATGGAAAATTCAAGGTAATCTGAACGACAAAACCTTAATATGAGATCAGAGCCGTACTTCTGCAGTATGCAGTATGCAGAGTCGATTGGCTATTTGGCGAAATAGTGGATGATTCCCTCAATCTTTGTTTAGTGTGTTGTCTATAGGAAAACAGCCACTCCAGAGGAAATACTTTACTGGGGAGTTCATCCATCTTGCATCGCCACAAAGAGGAATGCCACTCCCAGACGAATGTTCTAAAACAAAACAATTGTACCTTTTAAGGCTTTAGTCTATATTCTATATTATTTACTATTTAATGTTCTCCTGTAAACCCTGTCCTGTCTTGTCACATATTATATTATGTAATTATCCATGTTTCCCCATATGCCGTTGCCTAACGGCCTGGGTGTAATAAAGTTCTGTTCTGTTCTGTTCTGTTCTGTCTCTTTGTACTGCATCATCGATTACGTCAGAGACAATGCAAGTGAAGCAGCATGAATTGGCTGTCCTGGCATGCTTCTTTACACCTGAATTACAAATTATATTTAATATATATAATATAAAGGGACATTCCTGAGTTTGCAGGATTGTAAGATCTTTCCGATTAATAAAATGTTCCTACGATTAAACTTACATATTAAATACATTTTCTGGTTTAGAATATCAGTGTCTGTATAACCAATGTGTTTCTGTTCGTCTTAATATTTGTAAGAAGTCGAAACTGAATTTTAGGAAATAAAATAAAGATTAACCTAATACAAATATTAGAACGACCAAAAACACGTATAATATACAAACACTAATATTCTAAACTAAAATATATATTTAATATGTAAGTTTAATCATAGAAATATTTTATTAGTCGATAACATCTTAAAACATCGCAGAAAACTCAGGAATGTCCCTTTAAAGGGACATTCCTGAGTTTGCAGCATTGTAAGATATTTCCAACTAATAAAATATTTCTAAGATTAAACTTACATATTAAATATGTTTTCTTGTTTAGAATATCAGTGTCTGTACATTCAGTGTGTTTCTGGTCGTTTTAATATTTGCAAGAAGCCCAAACTGGTTTTGTCTTCAAATAATTTCGTAGTTAAATTGTTTTTATTTGAGATAATATAATGAAATTTAACCTCGTACAAATATTACAACGAAAAGAAACACGTTTAATATACAGCCATTAATATTTTATGCAGACAAATATATTTGATATATAATTACAATCGTTAAATAGTCTCTGTTAGTCGATAACAATTTATAAATTACAGCAAAATCAGGGAAGTCACTTTAATGGTAAAGTGTAAACGAACATATTTATTTTTATTTTTTTTTATAATGCATTTTTGTTTTCAAAAATGTTATTTGTGTTGGTATGGGTTTAAAACTTAATAATATTTTTTATATGAATTTTATTTTGATTAATTATGAAGTTACATGCAAATTCATCGTTTTCCTTTCCTTCTAGTTTCGATTTTCGCTGTGCATTTAAATTAGAGGGCTAGTTGAATTTGACAAGGGCCAGTAATATTTGTTTTTAACTGGCCCTGCTGGCCACCATGGTTTTCAAGTTAATTTTCAACATATATGTGGTCAACGAATATGGCCAACTAACGATCGTTCTATTGTTGTGGAACGTAGTTGGTCTGATTATTTTAGCGAATGGGTGCCACAGGTTCGGGTATCCGACACGGCATGAGGAAATTTGTGAAGGCCAGCGCGTCATTGAATATATACTGAACAAAATAAGAAACTTCCGCTAACTTTGCTAGAACATAACTTGATGAAAACAAACAGGGGGACTAATTGTTATATATGCGTTTAAAGAGAGTTCCATGGTGCATTGTTTGGTGCAAAAATCATGGCCATAGTTTAACAGAAACTGGGAGAAATGTTGACCAAGTGTTGTAGGGGTTAAACAAAAAAAACAATTTTTTTTTTAATAATTAGTATGACCACCACTTGAATTGACCACTGCAGTGCATCGCAGGCACATAGAATTGACTAAAGTGTTGATTTATGCCTGGGGAATATTGTTCCATTCCTGAATAAACGCTTGACGAAGTTCGTTGACGTTAGCGGGTGGGTTGAGATGATACCTCAATCGTCTGTCCAGACTATCCCAGACATGCTCGATGGGGTTGAGTTCAGGACTTTTAGCGGGTCAGTCATCAATGAAATCAGTGTTATTTGTCCTAAGAAAATTTAGTGTCTCGAGCTGTATGAGACGTGGTATTATCATGCTGAAAAGAATCGAGATGTTGGCGTTGTTATGGAACAGAGAAATGACGTGATGAGCGAGAATTTCATCGCGGTAACGTTGAGCATTTAAATTACTAGTGGTGAACGATAAACATGGACAATGGCTGCCCAGGCTATGACAGAACCCCCTCCCCCGAAACGATCTCGTTCAAGAACACAACAGTCAGCATAGCGTTCATTTCTCCTACAGTAGACGCGCACCCTGCCATCACCACGTTGTAAAGAAAATCTGGATTCATCCGGAAAAAAAGTATTCCAGCGTCGCCGTATCCAACGAGTGAGTACACGTGACCAATTAAGACGATTTAGACGATGACGTTGCGTTAAAACGCATCTGACGTAAGGACGTCGTGCATGTAAACCGTTCTCCCGCAGACGATTACGAACACATTAGAACACCCAACGTGCCTTGCAAGGTTTTCTATCGACATGCCAGCATCAAGCATACCAATTGCCCGTTCGCGTAAATTATTGGGTATTCTTGGCATACTAAAAATGCTACAATGCAAAAAAAACGTTAATATGTTTTACAAATTTTGAAGCGTTTTCGTTTAATTGACAACAATGTCAGTAAGACATGTAAAACAAATTGACCGAATACTACACGGGACATGTCGAACCATGCATGCACTTGCAATTTGAATTTCACGTTGTCGACGATTAACAGTTCAAAAATAATCGATAAAATTCGTGAATCCTGATAATACAGCTCAAGGCTAATGCTACCTATATAATTTCATTACACAATGAATCCTTTAACACAACAAATACTATATGTACAAATTGAAAGTTTCTTTTCTTTTTTGTTCAATATAGGTATGTTTAAGTCAAATCCTGACATACATACAATAGAGATATTCAAAATATAAACTCACACACACACACACACACACACACACACACACACACACACACACACACACACACATAGTTGACTTGAATAAATATACATGTGATGACATGCACTCGGGATTCACTGTTAAACTGTGATGATATCAAATATGATTTACATTCATTTCAGTGTGTTCTCTTGGATACAGAATCGCCACGTCTTGACTATCTGGGCTTTCATTGGTTTCGCCACTGTCTACTGTCTACGTGTGACTCTCAGCGTCACCATTGTTGCCATGGTTAATAACACAGACACGTCCACGAATCCCACTCAAAACAATGAATGCATGGGAGCCAACGACACAGGAACAACAGAAAGCGTGGTAATAAATTGAGGATTCGACACGAGATGTATTAATATGGAAAATATTAACCGAGTGTATGTTAATCCGCTATGCCTCGACAAATACCGATTAACTGGACGAGGTTGATATCTTACATATTAAAAAACAACACGATTAGCGAATTCTATTTATCCTATAACACTTCCATTTCAAAATTACATTCTAAATAATGTTTTAGCAAATCACAGTAATAAAGTCGCCGCCATCGATAATATGACGTCATCACGATTTTGAATACCATCATTAAAGGGGCATTCCTGAGTTTGCTGCAATTGTTAAGATGTTATCGACTAAAAGATATGTTTTTAACGATTGTAATTACATATACAATATATGTTCCTGCATAAAATATTAGTGGCAGTATATTAAACGTGTTTGTGATTCCATTATATGTATTAGGTTACATTTCATTTTATTTCCTAATATCGTGTTTTTTTAATTCGCACGCACGAAATGTTTTGAAGACAAATTACAGTTTGGACCTCTTACAAGTCTTAAGACGACCAGAAACACATTCAGTATAAAATATATTTAATATGCAAGTTTAATCGCAGAAATATTTTATTAGTCGGAAACATTTTAAAATGCAGGAAACTCAGGAATGTCCGTTTAATCGAGTTAATAAATAGAGAATTCGTCACCAGTATTTTTTAATATGGAAAATACCAATCGAGTCTATGTTAATCGGTATTTGTAGAGGCTAGTGTTTTTTTTCACATTAAAAAACACGAGTAGGGAAATATATATATGCCATAACACTTCTAAAATAACATTTTAATTCCTTTTATAGTAATTCGCAGTACCGAAATAGCTAACATCGCTAATATGTCGTTATCACGATTAGCACAGATTAGTTTAACGTCAGAGATTTTAAACACATTTTTGAAAACATTACAATCAGGTACACGGGTCTTGTTGGCTTGTAAGCAAATGACCCATTCACGGCAACACATTACCTAGAGACCTTACAAATTTGAATACCATTATTAACCGGGTTAATAAATAGAAGATTCGTCACCAGTATTTTTTTATATGGAAAATATCAATGGAGTCTTATGTACGTACGAAATTATTTGAAGACGACATCCAGTTTGGGCTTCTTAGAAACGCATTGAATATACAGATACTGATATTCTAAACAAGAAAATATATTTAATGTAGAAGTTTAATCGTAGAACTATTGTATTAGTCGGAAATATCTTGCAATGCAGCAAACTCAGGAATGTTAATAAAGTAAATTATTACATTAGTTTATGACATGGATATCATGGGTAAGTTAAATGATAAACAGGTGATATTGCATGCGATGTTGGCATATATTCCATTTGCTTCATAATATATCAGCAAAACTTTGGTAATCCATAGCAAACAAGATAAAAATGGTTGATAAAATAGTATTTCTTTTCTTTTGATTCGAATATTAAATGACTTAGTATTTCAGCAGTAAAAAAGAGGCTAACATATTTGTATGATTTCATTCAGTCATGTTCCTTCTTGTGTCTCTCCTGATGTGACGTTTTGTCATCAGATGGAGAGAGGCAGTCGCGGTAAATACTATTATCCCATCCCTAGCCATGTACGACAGACCCATTCCATCACATCAGCCCATGCGGAATACATCTTTCTCCCATCCCTAGCCATGTAAGACAGGCGTATTCAATGACGTCAGCCCATGCGGAATACATCTGTCTCCCATCCCTAGGCACGTAAGGCAGGCGTATTTCATTACGTCAGCCCATGCGGAATACATGTTTCTCCCATCGCTAGCTATGGAAGACGGGCGTATTCAATGACGTCAGCCCATGCGAATAAAAACAAGGAAACCTCCCGCCATAATAAAATTATACTATCGTTTTCGGTTTATACTTTTAGTATAAACAATTTTCAGGTACGATCTTTTCAATGGTCATGAATAATTTACGGTCAGATGGGTGAATCTCGTTACGGGATTAAAATAATCCTCCATTATGTATCCCTGTGGGGCAGGGCTATTCCAACCTCGTCCCTGACAACCTATTATATACCCATGGGTGAAATAGTCCTGTCCCACATGGACACATATGAAGGATTATGTTAACGAGATTCACCCATCTAATTTGCTGGACTCTTCGTCTGCCTCATTCATAGTCTACTTTAGTATATTTTATTAAAACAATATAAACATGATTAATGTGTTTATGTAGTATACAAACTAAACTTTGAAAGTTCTACTAACACTTTATAAAATATTAGATAAAACCGGTTTTAACGAAAAACTCTAGTACCGTATCCTCAACCGAACGTTCTTCGTACAGCTCACCATTTATCTGTTAATGTTTCTGAGACGAACCCTACAGTTTGAAATCGGAAAATGCACGTGTTAACTGAAACTGACAACATACTGCTGTTTGTGCTTTGCCGAACTATGGAGGCACAGGCGACGAATCAATTGTATACTTTTGACGATATCCGTTCATACCGAACACACACACACCACTTTTTAAAGTGTATTTGAGCTTGTATTTCACAGTTGTACATGATGTTATAATATGATAACCAGAGAATGTAACTTAAGTAAATTTTTTATTAGTACTGAAAACAAAATCATTCCATGCCATTATTATTGTTGTTGCGTCCCTCTCTCTCTCTCTCTCTCTCTCTCTCTCTCTCTCTCTCTCTCTCTCTCTCTCTCTCTCTCCCTCTTACTAAATTTGTACAATTTCAGTTGGGAACTTTTAACTGGGACGAGGAGACTCAAGGATTGATTCTTGGTGCGTTTTACTATGGATACATCATCACACAGATCCCTGGTGGATATCTGGCGACGAAATACGGTGGAAAAGTTATATTTGCCTTTGGGGTTGGCTGTTTGTCCATCCTAGCATTGTTGACACCACTGGCAACGAGATTTCACGTTGGATTTCTGATAGCGATAAGGATTGCAGGGGGACTCGGAGAGGTAAACTATAACACAGTAGTGAGGAAACGTGTTTTTAATATTTCAGCATTTGTAGAACAAAAGTGAGATAGTTGATCACAGACATTTTAGTGATAAATTATTATTTTCATTTTCATTTTCATCGTTATGAGCGCCTGCCTGTGTGTGTGTGTGTGTGTGTGTGTGTGTGTGTGTGTGTATGCATGCCTGTGTGCGCGTGTGTGTGTGTGCGCGAGCGCGTGTGTGTGTACTAAAATACAAACGTTATTGTGCCACAGAAAAGACAAAACATTATTCATAAATGTTTGCTGCTGTGTATAATGCATTATAACATGGAAAGAAAAAAAGTGTCCGAAAGTATGGAAACGAGCAATAGTCCATGAAAAGGTTGCACCCGTCATATGAAAATGAGCCACATCACTAGAGGGGGTTCCAGAGCGAAGTTCGCTCAGTCAGTAGTGCAACACAATACCCTCACATTAAATAAATCTCCGAACTAATTCTCCTGACATTTATATGAACTTTGAGAAACTTTGTGGACGTTGTGAGACATGACTGCGACATGATCGCGTACGACTGTGTTGACGGAATGCCGCTGCATAATTCGCATACCTTCCTCGTGCCAGTAGTGTTTAAAAACAATAGCCAGCAAGCTAATCGACAGTCTTTTCTAAACCACGAGAAAGTCCAGCCAAAGGCAAACCAAGAATCAGCTACGTTGCTGACACAGCCGGTCGTTATAATTTCTGACGAAAGTAATACTGAAATTTCTGACGATAACGTGAGGCAGATGCAGTTCTTGTGAACATTAATTTCGAACCAAGATCATCCTATCAGTTAACTCTGTGACGAGAACCAAGAGAAGAACTTAACTATACCTTGTGAAATGTGTAACTAATATCCTATTAAAATCTTTCTTAAACTTGATCGATCTTCCAAGTTTATCAACCGTTGTACGAGTGTTTCACAATGCGTGCTCGTACAGCCACGACTATAAAAGAGTACTACCATTATACGAATCATCAGAGTGTCACTAACCATACGACTGGTAGTGGCACAGTAGCGACTGTGTCCACCTGGAATACTGACATAGGTCTGGCACCATCGTCAATTCGAGGCCACTAAAGGCTGAGGAAAGTTCCTTCGAATGCCATTCCATATTTGAGGAAGGATCGGGCGGAGTTACTGGAGTGTTGTTGGAGTAACCATGTGTTTTGGCGAGGGGTTATACCGGGTGGTTAATCGCTACGGAGATGATCCCTGACCTGGTTGTTTTTTTGATATCGTTGCCAGATGTGCATATGGCGTTTTGTGGAATTGACGTGCGATGCAACGCTGTAAGGTCAAATATTCTAGCATCCCTATGACTCGCCATCTGTCATTGTCACTGACGCATGGTTTGACGAAATTCTTTCAAACAGTTCACTAATGGTGTTGTTTTTTCTTCACTTACAAATGTATTACTCCAAACAATCCACGTCACAGAGTTTGCCTGTGTGTTTGCTTATTTGTGTGTGTTTGCTTGTGTGTGTGTGTGTGTGTGTGTGTGTGTGTGTGTGTGTGTGTATCTGTGTGTGTGTGTGTGTGTGTGTGTGCGTGCGTGTGTTTATGTATGTATGCATATATGTATATACAGTCGAAGCTGTATATAATGATCTGTCAATAACTTGTCAAAGGTGATCGTTATGGACAGGTGGTTGTTATATACAGATAACGAAAAACATACATGCACTAGTCTTTTTATTTTACTAATCTGGAAAGCATTAAGTATCAAACATTGTCATACAAATATAAAACAAGATAGAAATACGCCTTGTGATGCGTGGTCGGTGCGGAATCGATCACTGGGTGGGCCCATCGGGCTATTTCGCGTTCCAGCCAGTGCACCACGACTGGCATATCAAAGGTCGTGGCATGTACTACCCTGTCAAAGGCCGGCTTTTGTGTCCATGACAGGTGTGCTCTACAACAGCTTGGTCTGAAGGTGCACATAAAACAATATGCCCTGCCCTGCAAGTTCAATGCAAGCCTTTCTTCCACCAACAACAGGCCGCCTTATTTGACAGATGCAAATAAGATAAATGATGT
>JAECMU010074412.1:0-11456 GCA_016106625.1 Dracogyra subfuscus
GGTGGGGTGGGGTGGGGTGGGTCTTATCTGATACCCTCGTCTGCTGAGGCTAAAATATTATTTTAAAGTTCAGTATATTAGACTATACAATTGTCCAGGGAAATTATATTTGTTTGCGTAAGTTTAAATTATTCGTTATACTTTTATATCCGCATGTGTGTGTGTGTGTGTGTGTGTGTGTGTGTGTGTGTGTGTGTGTATGTGTGTGTGTGTGTGTGTGTGTACATGCTTCATTAATTACGTTTTTAATGATTAATATACACTTTCACCAGCTTGTGAAGTGTAATTGGTCAATATTTAAATTGTTATTTATAGATGAAATGTTACCTGAACATGGGAGTATACGCAATGCTGTAACATCTAGTGGTAGACCAGTAGAGCTAATTTTAATCATATTGCCCATTAAACTAATGTATATAACAAAAATAAAAGATTGACAGTTTATTAAAATAGTGGATTAGGCTGCAATAAATAAAAATTCGGAAAAGTGTGGCATTATTATTATTATTATTAGCTAGAAGAAAACAAAATTATATGTTAATTTAAAATGTCTGAATTATTAATTCTAATGTTCATATGTTTCTTTGCTCAGGATGGATGAGCTCTATCGGACTAGGAAGACCAAGTGGCATGGGTAGACAAGGCTTCAGCAGTGGACAAGGCACCAATAGTGGACAAGGCTTCAGTAGTGGACAAGGCTTCAGTAGTGGACAAGGCTTCAGCAGTGGACAACGCCTCAGTAGTGGGCAAGGCTTCAATAGTCGACAAGGCTTCGGTACTGGACAGGGCTTCGGTAGTGGACAAGGCTTCAATAGTGGACAGGGCTTCGGCAGTGGACAAAATTTCATGGCTAGACAAAGTCAAAATACACCGTGGAGACAAAACACGATGAACAGACAAACTAATAGGTTTAGTGCACAAAACTTTAGGAGCAGGCCAAGCTCCATGAGCAGACAGAATCAGTTTCCCGGTCAGTTTTCTAATCAGCGCTCCAATCAGTTCTCCACTCAGTTCCAAAATGGTCTCTCTAACCAGTTCTCCAATCAGTTTGGAGGTGGCTTGATGCCACGAGGGCAACAAGGAGGATCCGGACAGACGTTCGGACAATTCTCACAACAGAATCCATGGAGGTCTCAGGTGCGTTTTCCTTCAGACATCCTCATTTAATTCTCAGAGTGGGTGGCAGCAAACATCGCCATAGCAACACTCATCATCATCATCATCATCATCAACTTCGTCCTCTTCTTCTTCTTCTTCGTTCTCTTCTTCTTCATGGCAACCTAGAATAAATCAAGCTTTCTTTCCACAGCAAACACAGGCGACTGGGCCATGGTCTACATTTCAACAGACACCGCAGAGAGGCAACCAGGGTGGTTGGCCCCGTTCACAGTTTAGTACGGGAGTATGGCCGTCGGCGATGACCCAAGAGCAAAGTCCATGGTCCCTCGTTAGCCCAATAAACAACGGAGGTCAATCGAATGTGCAACCACGTTTTCCAGTATCAGTTTGTACGGTACGTTAAATAATACAAAATATATAAAATAAACAAAATATATAGCTTGTTTCAGACATAGCGAACATATACACACCTAACCAATAAGAAAAACATGTTAGAGGTTGTTAATTCTTTGATACAAATACCATTTTGTTAAATTAATATATCTGAATATACAGTTTCCGGAATAACATAATAGCTACACCTATCTGCTTACATGTACATGAACTTAATGTTCAAGCACGCTGTTCTCCTCTCTGTCCTGGACAAGAAGCAATAGTTACTTGTTAATGATTAGTGATATTTAAGTCGATGTTGTGAGAACCATGCGTCATTGCTTTACAGGAGTAATATTGACGTGGGAAGCTGAATTATAATATTAAAAATAGAGAACCGTTAAAACGCAAATTGGATACCTAATACTTGTGAACCCAGCACCCACCAAACACATATCTAAAAACCCCACACCAGTTATGGAAGTCAAAATTATATCTCTGTGTAGCATCAAAAGGACATCTTAGCAAGATGGTGACTGCTAACATGAGTCACTATCAGGTGCTTTGTCTACGGAAGGACTGCCATTCTTATACATCCTTCTTACTCCCGTTTGCAGGATGGGTCTATGATTCATCTTCCTACTCTGTTTGCAGGATGAGGGCGATGACATGGCTTTCTATTTCAGATTAACCACTACGCCACAGACGCGAACAGTTCCAATTTAATTTGCAGTTGCTTTTTCTGTCCTTTTTTCAGGGAGTTACTTGTCCATCAGGTCTGGCGTGTCACAAGGCCGGTTCTAGTTACCGATGTATGCGACCTGTTTCACATAACCGTAAGTAGCAGTCTGACACTGTTATCTTCTCCACTAACTCTGTGTTTACAAAACAAAACAAAAAAACCCTTAAGTATTGATTTAGTTATCTGTAATTTATTTTGAATTAATTGTTAGATTAACCATTGGTTTTTGTGTTTATTTAAATTATTTTTGTCTTGTGAGCATTTTAGACCCATTTTGAAAACTTATTTTCAAAATTAATTAATTATTTTGCTGGTGGTATCTTACTGTACTGGAAGGTTAGAAAATAAAGTAATATTCTCTACGCTCACTTTTATATTAAAAATAGTATTGATTCGAACCACGCGTTTAGAATATATCTGTTGCAACGTTTGCAGTTGTCTTTTCGCCAATGACCAGATTGTTTGTTTTTAACCGAATATGCAAATATATGCATATAAGCGATAACGCGTAACGTGCATAAACTACATTACATGCATATACAGTTAATTTTGATTGGCAGTCTTCGATTTTCATGATGTACAGTTTCATTTCATTATGAAGCAGACGACAGATAGTCCGATTCTGAAAGGAGTCAGAAGAATGTGAATTATCCGGAACCATTGATTTACCGTTAGGTATCATATATCAAATAACAGAAATACACGACCTAGAACAAGAACAATAGGTTTCATGGCGTGATATAGAATTTTATTTTTTCATTAGCAACATCGAGGGCATTTATAAACACTAGATAGTTGAATAGATAGCAACACAGGAAAATTACTTTTCTTGTAATTTGAAAACATTGAAGTATTTAACATGTGACTGTATTTTTCAAGCAAATACATTGAAATAAATAGTCAAATATTGTGTGTATGTAATATAACGGAGTTGTAAACATGTATATGGTATTTCAAGTGTGACTTTATGTACTGCCATGTTACGATATACAGTTATTGTACGTTAAAAGAGCTATGTCAAAATTGCAATAATGGCAGTTCTCGCCAAATATATTTATAAATTTTTGTTTTAAGACATAAAGTGTATACCTTCAGCTATATGCCTATAAAAATTACAACCAAATATTTCTATTTACTAGTAAAACAAAATTTTTTTTAGGGAGAATCTTGAGAGTGTCACACGCATTAACTAGTGACGTATCTGTCTTACGTGTACATATTCAACGCACTAGTTTACCCTGAATCTTTTGCGGTACACTGACAAAACAAACAAAGATCGTGACCATACTATATTTAGCCACAAATTATTCTGGGAAATCCCTCGTGTTGTCCAGTCAAAGACGTTTTTAAAATATTATTTTTCTAGAGTTAATATTGGAAAAAGTATGCGTGGGATCGATTAATTAGTAGTTATTTATTACGAATAAATGTGAAAATAACTAAAAATTGTCTCAACATAAAAAAAAAGAAGAAGAAAGAAATGTTTTATTTAACGACGCACTCAACACATTTTATTTACGGTTACATGGCGTCAGACATATGGTTAAGGATCACACAGATTTTGAGAGGAAACCCGCTGTTGCCAATTCATGGGCTACTCTTTTTGATTAACAGCAAGGGATCTTTTATTTGCGCTTCTCACAGGCAGGATAGCACAAACCATGGCCTTTGTTAAACCAGTTATGGATCACTGGTCGGTGCTAGTGGTTTACACCTACCCTTGCGGAGCACTTACTCAGGGTTTGGAGTTGGTATCTGAATTAAAAATCCCATGGGATCCGAACCCAGTACCTCGATGCCACCGAGGCCGGTTTCTCAACATTGACATAGTAATATGTACTATGGGTTTAAGTACTATGGGTGCTATTAACTAATCGATCATATAATTTGATATTAAACCGAGCTCTGGACTAATAATGCCAAATGATCAGTAATATGTATCGCGTATCTAATCCTTTTTTCTGATGCTATTGCTAGTTTATTAAATGTGGCGACCATAACGGCGATATTTGAGAATACCACAATACAGGATATGTCCATATATTTTGAATTATTAATTTTTATTATCACAGAATGATTTTCGTTCGTCTTTGCGGGCTCCCATATTTGTAGGGGCACATTTTGCTAGAATATCTCTATACGTTTTGCTCGAATTTGAGGTTTTTCTCCAGATCTAGGGGCCAGCAACCGCGCCCTGACTCGTACACTTGTGTTTGTAGAACTAAAACGATTAAGGAAACTATCCTTTGTTTGCTGACATCGTAAGATATTTACAACTAACAAAGCCTTTTTTTAGCTACTATAGTCACATCTTAAATACAATTTCGTGTTTCGAACATCCGTGGCTGTATAGCCAGTGTGTGTCTGTTCGTTCTAATGTCTGTATTAGTTCAAACGTCATTTAATATAACGAACAGAAACACACGGGTGTTCTAAACAGGAAATTACATTTTAGATGCAACAAAATGTTCTATCAAGTTACATGCTAATGGGAAAAAATGATTTGACATCAAATAGCTACCTGACGATTAATAAATGAATGTGCTCTAGTGGTATTGTTAAACAAAATAAAATTTAATATGATTAGTGTTATGTGTGGTTATGTTTGTTTTAATGGCCATGCCTTTCCATTAGGTTCTGTTTATCTGTTGAGATATGCTTTTAATAGTTATAAAGGTTTATTTAGTTTACATGTACAATTTACAATGTATAATTTATATATTTTCAGCATGTGAGCTGCCGTCTGGAACCGTGGGTCCGTGTGAAGCATTTCTACCACGTTATACATACAATCAAACGTCAGGGAAATGCGAAAAATTTACCTTTGGTGGTTGCCGAGGAAACGACAACAATTTTATTTATTTAAAAGACTGTAAACGACGTTGTGTAAAAACAAAGGTCACGGTATAGATATAACAATCGACATGTAACGGCCATTAATCAATACTGTTATAAATATTGCAATGGATTGTTTTTGAAACACCAACAAAATCGTTGTCGAAATTTACTAATGTACAGTGAAATATATTTAAACACCCAAATATGTTCAATACTGACGGTAAGTTGATCTTTTTAATTTAAAGATTTCTGATTCAACTTTTTAAAATGTCACTCTAAATTGACTACTCCTTCCAACTTGACTGTTGTTTTATGCTTATCAGTAAGGTCATATAACGTTTTGTTTTATACATATACGGAAGAACTTAGATTACAACCGTTTCTGCAAAAAGAATCTTAAAGCCATACAAAATCTATCCAAGCTTATCACCGTAGTTAGGACATCCCTTGCTATGTCAAAAAAAAGAAGAAAAAAAAGAGTTGGTGGTGGTGGTAGCTGTATAGATAATGTTCATGAGTTCTTGAGTATTGGAGAAAGCCACTATATAATAATAAAAAAGCGGTGTACACGAAGAGGACGTTGAGACGTGTAAGATAGTCTTGTATTATTGCCATCACTTGGATTATCGTTATTTCTCATGTCTTTATAACACAAGGTGTAATTCCAAGAGCCTGCCATGACTTTCGATCCAAAAATGTATTTCAGTACGCTTACAGAACTAGTCGGTATTTGTTTAACGTAACAAAATCGAACAACGAGGTAACCTAGGTAAAAATGAGTACTCTCGTCTTTCTTTTATTAAAGAACATAAAATTGTTATCAAACTCCCAGATCAATTATCTATAAATAATCGTGATGGCAAAATCGAAAGTGTTGCAGTAAGTTCACAATTATCGACTTTTCCACGTGCGTTGGAAAAGAGAGAGTTAAATGTAAGCATATAGTTTTAAAAGAAAAATATCATTGTAATCACTTCATAAAATAATAGATTGCCAAGTTGGCTTAATGGAAACACGTTTTACGATGAAAAACATTATTCTGTGAAATCATTTAATCATAATCATACATTGAATTTCATGGACAGTTATAGAATAAGACATCATTTCATTTTATTGCCGAATTGTTCTAATATCCGATCATGTTACAGTCAATATTTCTGCTGTACACTTTTAGGAGGTGAAAACGTATCAAAAAGTAAACTGTGTATGCTGATGAACATTGTAAACAGACCATTATTAATTTATAATGGTCAAAGTAATGGGAGTTCTTAACAAATATACTAGTATTGGTAAAAATAAAACAAATGATTCATATTCAATAACTTTTATGCTTCAGTTATATTGCACAAAACTGTTGTCATATTCAAAATCTTACATCTGAAATAACACAGAATTCAATAAATAATATGTCCACTACGCGTTCTAAGAAACTCGTTATTAATTACCTTTATGTTAGGTTCATACTATTAACTGCCAGTACAAAATTAGCCAATTTTCTGCTAGATCACGACTTCTACGACTGTCTAGTTGCTAGTCTGAGCGCCCTTGCGGCTTCTACGACGGCCGTCGTAACTGATTTTAAAAAAAAAAGAAAGAAAGAAAAAAGAATCGGGCCTGACATTTGTTGCTAGTGTGAGCGAGCATTACAACTCAACACGACGCCGAGTTGTTAGTCTGAGCGCGCCCGTTTAAGATGGGAGTTGGAAAATTAACAACGCAACCATCGAACCGGCTAACTTTCTGCTGCAAATGGTAGTCTAAGCCCAAAATAACAACAATACTGTGGTACCAAGTCGACTTTTAAATGTGAAATAGGTATGATATTGTCTCTTCATTAATAAATAAACTTTAACATCTGATTCAGCATCATGAAAATCCCTGAGATCGATATATTGAAGTTAGTTGCTGACGTAAAGTGGTTTAAGTATCGGTGAGTTCCTCCCCCTCCTCCGACATGTGCCAGTTTCAAATGGTTACCCCCAACAGAATAGGTTTTACGTTTCTTTGAGTTATGAAAACCATCTTCAAAGTTCCAAAAGAATTTGTCACGGATCCTGTTGAATGGTACTATTCTAAAAATATACTTGAATTGAGTGTTATGTTGTCTTAATGCAGTATTCTTTATTAAAACAGAATTCTCGATCAAACAGAATTTTGTTCTCTCACTCAGTAATTATAGTTGTTTTTGTTAATTATTTGTTCATGAAATCGTCACATTTATATGAAATAAATGTATATAGTTAATATGTTTTCAGATTTGCTATTATTTGTTCTAAAATACTGGATTTCCTGAAGACAGCGTCACAAATTTGTACTTTGATTTTGTCCAGCACTATTAAGTTTATCATTGTTATTACGCAAATCAGATAAACTTGATTCGTTTTCATAATCACACTTTTTACGTGTTCCAGAAATACCTGTATCCGTAGTGTCCTGCAACTGAGCGGAAAAAAATTGTGCTTTTGATTCTGTGCTGCCGAAATCCTTCTTCCCAATACCACAATGACAGTCTATGAAAGATCCATCTCCACAATCAATGTTTCCTACACAACAATGAGACTCTGTCAAAGGTTCACTTTTGAAATTGTTTTTTTTCATATCACATTGGATATCTGCCAAAGATATACTTCCGGAATTAGTTTTTCCTATCTCACAGTGGGAATCTATCAAAGAATTTGCTACAGATCCATGTTTAGGATAAGTTTTCCTTGTCTCCCAAGGACAGTCAGCTACAGTTAAACTTCCTGACTCAGTTTTAATTATGCAACAATGATAATCTGTCAACGATGTTTCTAATTCGATAACATTGTTATCAGCAGTGACGGAATCGTTGTCCACCACTCCATTCGGTTTATTTTTAACTGAAATGCTGATCAGTGTGGCACCATGACTCTCTGTTTCATCACAACTGTTATCTGGATCCTTTTTCTTAAATGAAACTCGCTTGCTATCTCCGATGTATTTGTTCTTGACGTTAGTCAATTCTTCTTGTATTTTTTGTACCTCATTCTAGAAAAAGAAAATCAGCTGACATTAAAAGTATTTTACATGTACATGTATGGGGAAATCAAAGCCGTACCTAACGTAAAATAATTCGAATGGAGCGGCAATAACCAAAACACCCAACAACAAAAATCCCAACAAAACCGACCAAAAAACATCACAAAAAACAAACAAATAAATAAACAAAAAACAGCAGAGGAATAAAGGACCTTCTTTAGCGATACATAAATGGCCCTTATAAAATAAAACGTGCACGTTTCGTACTTTTTCCGGAGGAGCAACTACTCTAAGTACGGCTTTGAAAATTAATGAAAAAGATGGAATGTGTAATAAGGTAATCCCAGGGAAAATAAGATGGCAAACAAAATAACGACCACGTTCTATACTGTAAGAGAAGAAAATAGTGTTATAGTGACGAATGTAACTAATCAGTTTTAACCCATTTAAAAGGGGCGACACTAGTCTAGCTTGATGCGCGGTCGATTTAGGATTGACCCCCGTCAGTGGGCCCACTGGACTATTTCTCGTTCCACCCAGTGCTTCAAAAATGGTGTAACAAAGACTGAGCTGTGTTTCATCCTGTCTGTGGAACGATGCTTACAAAAGATCCCTTAAGTGGGTGAATCTAGTTTCCTCCCACATGGTTGTTGCATTTACCATAGTTTGACACCCAATAGCCGATATATTTTTCGTGCTCGGGTGTCGTTAACCATTCATTCATTCATTCATTCATTCATTTTAATTTTCTCCCATTATCTGCGAAGTCCTTAAAGGTACTTCCTGAGTTAAGATGTTATTGACTAATCAAATAATTCTACGATTAAACATACATATTAAATATATTTTCTTGTTTAGAATATTAGTGGCTCTATATTAAACATGTTCTGATCGTTCTCATATTTAATTTAATTTAAGTTAATTTTCATTTTATTTTCTAAAAAATATTTTCGTACGTACAAAATTATTTAAAGACAAATTCCAGTTTGGGCTTCTTACAAATATTAAGACGACCACAAACACATTGCATATACAGACACTGATATTCTAAACAAGAAAATATATTTAATATGTAAGTTTAATCGTAGAAATATTTTATTAGTGGAAAAGTTCTTACAATGCAACAAAGTCAGGAATGTCCCTTTAAATAAAAATATTTCTACATTTCATCTTCTCTTAGATATCTTAGACAAATATAAGTGAAACATCTGCCACAAATATATAACTGAAATGTCGTGCACATCATTGCAAACATTACAATACATTTATTACATTACATTATTGATGATAGCAATGAACTCTAGTAGTAGTGTTGATCAAAACAAAACTTGAGCTGTATGGTGATGAAACCATTTTCATTCACGCTGCATATGCTACCCTTTTGAAGTACAGTAATGACAATTTGAATAAACCGTTTCCACAGAGATAACATAAAATGCTATATAGCATTTGATGATATATCATTCTTGAAAAAGGTTTTCAAACGTATTGTTGAGTGTATATTATATACAAACTCTGTGTCACAAAGTGCCAGCCTCTTACCTCTAGTTTTTCGCTGGTGTATTGCTCCATGGATCTGACTTTACTGGCCAACACTTTAGAAAAGAGACTGATGACCAGTGACAGGAACGACAAGCCTAATATGATCCAGATGAAGACGAACCATCTGTAGCATCGTCCCGCGGTGCCAGTCGGGGCTTTAGGGTTGTAAGCTGCAAGATGGGGAGACGCCATTAAACATAAACAAAACAATTTTCTTTTGTTTTTTAACATTCATGATTGTATCTAGCTGTATATGCATATTAAAAAAAACAACCCAAAACGACACAAGTATAATCACAAAAACATCCACCATGTATTCTGCAAGTTGTATTTTACACAATACATTAAAGGAAATACATTTAATATCCCCCGTGGCCAGATGTTCTTTATCGCGAACTCTATATCTGGAATACCAGAGATATATATTTTTTAGAGACGGAGGCAGTCCTGCTATATGGTTAAATAATAGCAGCGAACTACAACTACTGACTTCCCTTACATTACACGTTTTCTATTTATAATGATCATCAATATTAGCCATGATGCAACGTAATTTATTGTAAACGTCCCTAACTACGTTATGCTTCTAACTCCGTTCAGTTTGTTTTCTCGTGCACGGTTCGGTTCGCGCAGTCAGCATCACTTTGTTGTTGTCTGCTTGTTGTTGATTTGTGATCTTTTTTTCACAGTTCGTGAACATTTTCATTAACAATAAAGTTCAGACAAGTAAGTATCTAAATACAAAACTTTACAAACCCCTAAAACCACAACACAGTCGTTTTTGTTTATTCCTTAAAATTACAGATATCGGGTCTAATCGACTCGTAGAAATTGACTTGAAATGGAGGCATATGAATTAACATTCGGTGCGTGTCACATGACCTAATATGTGTCAGATCAACAAGGCAGAATAATTTAATTTCGATGAATTTTAAGCCACCTATTGTTAAAATGTGTTTTTAATTATGAAATTCGATCTTCAAAATGCATACTATATTTGTGTGCCTCTACTATAGTAAATATTATTTATAATACATTGGTAACAATTGTATATAATTTAGGGTGTATAAATTTGGTTAATTACGAATAAATTAATTTAGAAATATTTTGGATATTTTACAATCTAGGTACTGGTATTTTAGCGATGGGTAATGGTAAAATGCGAACCGGAAAGATCGCTTGACAAACTGAATTTATCCTTTAAAAAAAAAAAAGAAACAAAGTACATGCGTGGTACAATACTTTTGCAAACGCATGCGCCTGAACGCAGTTAGAAACGTTGCACTCTTTGCTTTTACTGGAGGGTGCTTTACTTTTGTTTACTAGCTTGGATTGTTGATTTTTACGTTAATTGATATCAATTTATTTTGTTTCACGTATTGTAACTGAAAAATTTACAAAAGATTTCCGTAAATATCATATTCGTCTTTTTGTCTTTAGATGAACTCAGTTTGGGACGTCGATAGTATATTATATAAAATATATCATTGAAACTATATTATCAAAAATGTGATTCGGAGATGGGTGCAAACGTGTTTTTTTAGCACCCGCTTGAATAAGCGTTTGTGATTTGGCAAACAGCAAAAACAAATGATCTACAAAATGCACTAAGCATTTGGTATTATAACTGACATTCATTGTCTCAAACTATTATATTTGGAATACCTGGCATATTGCACTTGGTTAACAAATGATGATCATTTTGAACTATCAATGTCTCACACAGGCTTTTCACTATTTTCAAGTTTACAATGATGATAATGCGACAGGTGTTTTGTATATTATCTGATATATATTCCGATCTGAATAAGAGATTACTCAACAAACTAGTTTAGACCATGGT